>AYEL01067516.1:0-16484 GCA_000484575.1 Olivierus martensii
AAAAAAAACATTAAAATTATAAATCATTACTTTTCTTAAGATTCATATAATCTATCTGACTTAAAACACGAAAGAAATTAATAAAATATGAGCTTTTTATTACTCATAGCATTAAATGCGCAGAACCTAAAAGTCTTGAACCGAAAATTTTTCTTGGTCTGCGCACCGCCATCTTAGCTACTGACTCGCTAAAGTACTTTATGCCTCTTAATTTAAAGTTGTTTAAGGGGCGTCCGTTAACTTAAAGTACTTTAACTCTTAACGTATTTTAATATTCGTGTCAGGAAAGCATTATTCTGTTAAATTCGACCTTAAAGTACTTTAAGCGGTCTAGTCTGTACCGGGTATAAGTCAAATAACAATATTTTGGGATTTGATTTTAGATTTCCAAAACAAGAAGCTAGAAATCAAAAGTAAAATAGATATTTTGATTAAATAAGTAAATATTTTACAGATTTCTGATAGCATTCAATCTTTTAATATATAGCCTAATTTGAATTATTTAATTTATGGAATTTGAAATTTATATTAAATAAATGTATTTTATAGTTTAGAAAAAAATTATATTTTTAATGTTATTAAAAGTGGGGGATTGAGTATGAATATATGATGGAAAGGGGATAAAAATAATTGTAACATTACGACCATCTAATGAGCTAGATTTTATGTCGACAAAAATGATTTGTCACTCTTAAACTGGAGGCAGAAGAATTGCCTCCAGTCTAAGAGAGAACTTGCAAATTAATGAAATTAGAAACAAAATATTTAGAATATATATAGCCTTCATCCTAGTTTAGTGTAGTTAAGCCGCCATATTGCACAGGGGATATACATTATCTGGCAGCGGTCACATGCAGAACTCATCACATGCTAGCCAATATCCATAATGGGATTAACAGCAAGCTAGAATTCAATGAGCCGGTCCCAGATCTCTTCTGAAAAACTGATGTCTGAGACTCATTTTCGAACCCTGATCCTCTAGAATGGTAAGCCACAGTTTTACCACGCGACCATCTGACCGACTTCTTTAGCTGAATATACTACATAATGTATTGTTTTACACACAATAGACTGTAGTTTTCTCAATGGAATCATATAGAGATCTTCCAGTGCAGGAAAATACAACCCTAAGAGTGTGTATTGTTTTACACACAATAGACTAGTTTTCTCAATGGAATCATATAGAGATCTTCCAGTGCAGGAAAATACAACCCTAAGAATAACTTAACCCTGAAAGAGTCAGACATTCATACAATATATGAAGAGGAGTTTCATCTTTTCTTTGACATAATCTATAATTGAGATTATCAACAATCAATAATCCTAATTAAGATGTCTTCTAAGATGATAATGCCTTATAAAGAACTCTATATCTTTATTCAATGCAAGCAACTATTAAGTTATTTGAAGAAAAGACATAGAATAAGAGTCTTAGTCCAGAACTGGATCTCCAATGAGATTTAGCTCCTGATAAATGAAGTTACGGAATTAGAATTAAAATGGAACAATAATACTTCTCTTATTCTTAATAAATTGCTTCGACATTATGAAGTATATCTTGTAAAAAATGACAAAGGAGAATACGACGAACATCATATGTGGAGAGGTAAATTATCAGATGAGATGTCCAGGACAGGCTCATATCCAATAAAAGAAAAAGAAATCGCTTTCTTAGCCTGCTATCAGCAATCTCATTATCAATAATCCCTTTGTGCCCCGGCACCAAGGTGAAGAAATTCATTTTATTCGTCTTGAATTTTGAAAGAAAGCAGTTAATATATTATTCAATTAGAAAAAAAATGTTTTAAGAATCCTGATCCAAAATGTTTTATACCTATTTCCAAGAGAAATTTATCTTTATTTAGATATTTAAGATTCATACTTAGTCATAAAAAAGCAGTACTCGTTTGATTTCTTCCTTTGAAGTTTCGCATGAAGTTACGGAATTAGAATTAAAATGGGACGAGAATGCTTCTCTTATTCCTAGCAAATCACTTCGACGGCATAACGCTTACCTTGAAAAAAATGATACAGGAGAATGCGACAAACATCACACGTGGAGAGGTAATTCATTTTTTTATATTTATTATATTAATTAAGATATTTAACATTTGCACAGATTACTCGATATAAGCATAACGAATGAAGTAAGAATAAAACTTTTGAATGTAGTTATTTAAATATTATATTACATGAATATATATATTTTAATGTGAGAATTTAATTTTTTTAGGCAATTACAGTTGTTTACGGGTGCTTTTAGTTTTCACAAGAGATAAATCCTTCTACTTCAGTACTGTCTTTGTGCCTGGTATAGTGCTAGTGACGAGCTCTTTCATTAGTTTTTGGCTCGATGTTAACGCAGTGCCTGCTCGAGTCATGATTGGTGTAACAACCATGTTGAACTTTTGCACTACAACGAACAGCTTTCGCTCTACTCTTCCTGTTGTGTCCAATCTTACAGCCATGAACCTCTGGGATGGTGTCTGTATGTTCTTTATCTATGCCTCCATGTTGGAATTCGTTATCGCAAACTATTTACATAGAAAATTACCAAAGGGATCCCGTCCTTCTTCCAGTTCTCATCAAGCTGATATGTTGAGGCCTACTGCAACTCTATCGCAAGTAGGAAGATGGTGTGGCAGTATAGAAGTAAATAATCAGAAATATTTTACCTATATGAGAATTTTTAAATTAAATTTTAACTATCTGACGTTTCTTTTCAGTCGAGTCAAAAGAACACATCAGACAGCAATGATATGAGTAGTTCTATGGCAAGAGAAAGAGTAACCGAAGGAGTAGAGGGTAGAGCAGGACCCTCGTTGTCAGTGTTTGCTTGGTTAAAGCGTCCACAACTTCTCATCCAGAATCCACCTTCATCCCAGAGGATTTCTAAGAACATCGACAACGTGTCGAGAGCAGTCTTTCCTATCCTCTTTGGGCTTTTCGTTTTTGGTTTTTTCTTAGCTTATTCTTATATCGAACCAAGACGACCGGAGAACTGGAATCTTAGTTCCGAATACTTGGACACATACGAATAATATATATACCAAAATACTTTTGAGTGAAATGTTAGGATGTATAATAAAACCATGTTTAGTAAAAATCGATGAGAACGAAAAGAAAAAAGAATAGAACATAAAAAAAGTTATTTTGCACTCGAAGAATATCTTACAACCCATAACAGTTACTGAAGTACAAGGTCGAGTATGTATGGGTACTGAACAGATCATCATTAATTTATTTACTTAATATAATCATGCAAACGAATTTTTTTCCAACAGAAATATCGAAACAGATATTATCTCGAAGCGAAAAAAATGCGTTTTCATAATTTTTGAATCTCTTCATACACATCAATAATTGCACATAAAAAGAGTTAAAGGTTCACCTAAAAACTTAACTCATAATTTCCTTATATATTTCTACATTATATGCATATATATTTTCATTATTCATTTTTCTGTATTGTTTTAAAGTAGTGATCATCTACATAGCAGCAATTCTCTATCCTAACATAAATAATATGTATATTAAAAAAAAAGAAAAAATACTTAGGAGAGACCATCATCACCACTTTATTTTTTCATAATTTTACTGATTGGATCTTTGACGTTTGTTGTGTTTGAATAGTTATTATTATTTCCCTTATAAATAATTGCGTAATTCAAACAATTAACAATTATTTTTAGATCGTTGTTATTTTTTAATTGTTGAAGGAAGTTTTTTATATATATATAAACTTAGAAGAATAATTTTATGTTCTGAGAAATGTTACTACTATATGATATATCTTCTTGTAACAAATTTTTGATTACCCAAAACCGTTCAAGATTACTTGTTAAGTTCATCTTGTTTTAAGCTTAGAGTTAAGAAGAAAATTAGAATTCACGTAGAAACATCGAAAATTTCAGTAGAAAACAGATAATTTTATATTTTTCCCATAGTCGTTATATTAAAAAATAAATAAAAAAAAATTAAATTATTTCAAATTAAATTTTTAGACTAGAGGAAAAAAACAAATAATTAAAAAATATTGGCCTATAAATTTCACTTTTTCTACAAGATATTAATAACACTAAAACATGAAAGAAGTACATATCTATGAAATTCTTGACATTAACTTAAATCTAGATTTTTATATAATTAGATGAAATTCGTATAGAAATAAAATTTCAATAATGGTCCAGTTAGAGAGAAGATTTAAATGATAATTTTCTAGTTTTTAAATATTCTAAGCATATCTCAAAATAATAATAATTATTATTATTAATAATAATAATATATATTTTAATATTTTTTTAATAAATATAGATATAAATTACTCTTCCGATCTAAATAATAATAATTATTATTATTAATAATAATAATATATGATTGCAGATTTTTTTCCAAAATTGAGATATTCTTCTAAACTACGAATGCCAGGATTGACCACCATCCAGAAAAAAAATTGTCCCTTTGAATTGTTTGAATGTCCTGGAAATGTTTACACTTTACACAGTTGCTAAAGTAAAAACTTCGTTTGCATTTCGTGACTGGTAACGCGTCACGCAAAAGTTCTGTGCAAATTTCATGTGATAAATAAGATACAAAATAATATTAAAAAAAATATATTGAGAATAATCGATATTCTGCTCTGTAAAAGTGTATGTACTATTTTCCAAGGGAACAGACTCCAATGTACAGTATTTTTAAAAATAGAACAATAAACAATTTATTCACGTTGTTGTTGTTTTAAGTTTGCATTTATCCGAAGTAATGTTGCGTGAAAAAATATCGTAACAATTATCAAAAATCACGCAAGAACAATGCATACGAAACAAGAGTTAAATTGTACACTTTCAAAAAATTTAAACACCGTTTTTAACAACTTTAATTATTATTTTTAACATGTTTTCCTCATGCATACTTTATCCAAGTTTGAAGAGAGAGAAAAAGGAAAGATTTACTAATTTTCTTATAAATAACAACGATGATAGAACTTATGATTATCGACTGGCTGAAATTAAATTTTAAACATTCTTTCGCGAAAAGTATAAAAAGTTATTTCTTCATATACACTACTTTTGGCCATATCTTCTAAATATTAAAACATATAGGATCTATATATATTGGTATTTGGGTTAATATTTTATATACACCAGCGAAGTTTGACTATAAAAAACAGCCATTCCTGACATATTTATTACAACGCTTGATATATTTCTTCTAAATATATGATGTTCAAGAAAAAATATGCCGAAAAAATCGGAATATTTGTCAATTTGTGAAGTATTTCAATAAAAAATTTCGTATATGCTATGTATGTAAATAAAACCATAAAGATATCTTGTAACTATTATTATTTTTTAATAAAATTAATAGAAGGAAACATAACGATAAAAAATTATTTTAAACCAACGGTGGCCAAATTGCGGCTCTTTGGTAACTTCAGTGTGGATCCATATTATGAAAATCAATAGTTAATATGGAGCAAATACCTATTTAATTGTAAAAAATAATATATTTGTAATTTGTTCATTTATTGTAAAAAATAGTATGCATCTTTACGAAATAAATGCATATGAAATATATAAAAAACAAGTTTTGATACCATTGCTATAATTACCCAAAAAAACTGATGCGGATCTCATTGACCCAGAAAGAAACAGATTGCGGATCTCAAGTATTTGAGATTCTTTTATGTGGTTCGTAGTGATATGAAGTTTGGCCACCTCTGTTTTAAGTCAAATTTCCTTTTTAAACTGGATATCGATCAACAATTTCGCTTAAAAATAAAGTTTAAATTTGTTAAAATATCTCTATGACATCAATAACCTTTTATATAAATTTTTATAATTATAGCATATTATCTGATATTAAAATTCATATAAATTATTATATTTAATGCATTTCTAAAGTTTGATATTATGGAAAATTTAATAACATAATAAAGATATTTAACTTATTATTAAAAGATAAATAACGATAAAATTCGATTTTGATTGAAGTTTTCTGGTGTATAATCAATCAAATTTTATAAATAAAATATAACTGGCATAAAAAAATATTAAATTTTATGTTTTGAAATATCGGATACAAATTCGGAAATCTTATCAATAATTATATTTATTTTCGCTATCGATCGTATACTGCATTCTTTAAATAAAATATATGTCTAGGTTACGAAACAGAAATAAATATTTAAAAACGAATTATAGTTTCGATATATGTATATTTTTTTTATAGAATTGTTAATGCACTTCTACAGCATTGCATATTTAACGCAGCATATACACGCACAAAGATTTATGATAATTTATTTACTCATCTAAAAATTGAATATATAAAAGTAACTCTCGTATAGCACGGAAGTTGGGTTCCTATAAAATTGTCGCGTAATGCGAAACTCTATTATACAGAATTAAGATCTACCGCAAATTCTAAATAGCATTAGAACGAAACAATTTTCTGTAAATACCGCGTTGTGCGAGGATTATTCTAATTTTCTAATCGTGTTAGAGCGAAACTGTGTTATAGAAGAATATATATATATTTATAGAATTTTTTAACATCAGAAGCTTAAATCATTAAAAATTCAAAAATGTATTAAATATTAACTTTTAACGATTTAGACACTTGCTTAATTATAAATCACTGTATTCTTGCTTTAAAAACATAAATAAATTTTTCTTTCTTAAATATTCGGAGTGCTTTTTTAATTATAAATTATTTTTGAATGATTATTTTCAATAAAAAAATGATTAATTCAAAATATTTAGATAATGTAAACAATTTTTAATGAAATTTTGTCGCATCATATCAATTATTATTCTATAATGAATAATTATTACAAAAAAATTACATTTATAAGAATTGATACGGTAAAAATATTTAAGTTTTAAAATTTTTTTAGGTTGAAGTATAAAAATTTGCTAACAAATATATCTAATTATTTTGAAAAATAAAAAAATATTACAGTTACATTATTTTTATCATTCGTATTGATGCCATTTTATAGAGAAACTCGA
The DNA here is from genome assembly GCA_000484575.1 of Olivierus martensii. Classification (NCBI taxonomy): domain Eukaryota; kingdom Metazoa; phylum Arthropoda; class Arachnida; order Scorpiones; family Buthidae; genus Olivierus; species Olivierus martensii. Next base: position 7,014 of record AYEL01067516.1, read on the forward strand.
TGGTAATTATGTTCTCATTATAACAAAATAATGTCGTAATTTTATAGCAAAAAATAAAGAAAAATCTTAAATTTATTTTATTAAAATTAAGAAATGTATGAAAAATATCAAAATTTATATATATTATTTTTATTTTTTACATAAAAAAATTCGAAAATATAAATTTGTATAGCATACATTTGTTTCACCGTTATATATATATATATATATTTTTCACAAAAATAACAAGTGATGTTAAAATCACCATTAACGACAATTTTTACGTTTTTCTTTTTAATAATTTTCTATCTTTAGTGGTAAAATATAAATAAATGTCTACTTTAGTATGTTTTCTGACTCATAGATGGAAACACGGTATGCAGATATTGCTGTTAAAATTTACTGTTATTCACGTTTATGTCTTTGATATATTACTATAGTTATGGATAAGTATATAGCAGAGTTTTTAGACATTTTATATTAAAAACTTGAGTTACTAACTAGGTATTTTAGAATATTTTACATACGGGAAAATAAATACCTGTTTATTCTTCAGATAAACGAAGTCATTACGATTTTATCTGCGTAAAAGATGTGATTAAAATCGGTAGATTTTCCAAAATTTTCCTCCTTATTGTGTGGGTTATAATAACGAGGAAAATCATCGTATGGGAAAAAATTGCTTCTATTTTTAATTTTGTGAAAGGACATTTTTGTATATATAAAAGCTTGTGTCTATTTTAATAATTAAAACTTGTAAATGTAACAGTTAAATTTTAGCTTAAATTTCTATTCAATGATCAATGAATAATTTAATGCTTAAAATACCCACACAAATGATACATATATATATATTTACTCTAAACAGTCTTTATCCATCAATTGATAGAAAAATTTCTTAGAAAATTTAGATATTACTTTAAGAGCCATTTAAAAGAATACATTTATAAAAATTACTCTTAGATTTCTAGTAAGATTAAATTGTTTACTTCTCGAAAATATCTACCTGAATTATAAGCCAGATTATAGAAATTATTTCTAAGAATTCCTTCATCTTTTTTTTTTTTGCAGAAGGTCAGTGGAAAATGATATATAAAAAGGCTAGAAAAAGTTTTGACAAAAATACTTTAGATCTTCCATTTAACTTTAGTAACAGGTGAGTTTATTTTTCTCAGAAATTTCAATTAAATTCGAATTTTTATAGAAGTGAAAACTACGATTTAATTTTCGAGTTTATCTTTTATGTACGCAATTAAACTGCGATTTGATTTAAGTTTAGATTTGATTGTAAATAATTAAACTACTTATCACATTATATAGAACATTTTTCGCTATTTTTAATGTTTAATTGAAGCCATGTAAAAATAGGAAGTACTATGCAGTTTGATTAATTTGCGATACACACATAACAGATATACTTACAAGTTAGATAGTTAAGATATAATATAAGTTTAACGATCACTTAAATGTATTTTCATGACTATTTACAGTTGAAAAATATTGAAACGTGGAATAAAATTATTTATATTTACATAAAACTTTCCAGATTTTCGGAAGATGAAGATCTTTATCATATCCTGTATAGTGGTAACTCAAGAGCATGCGCAATGTAAACAATATTTATAATTTATCTTCCAAAATACGGCTTATTAATTAATGCTCTCAACGGTTATTTTTTTAATTAAAGTATTTAATAAATCGTCTATTTTTATTACAATTAATTTCAAATTCCCCAATTATCGATTTTATTAATAAATTTTTTTTAATCAATGGGATCTCGATTATGCTGATCAATCGCCGGTGCATTTTCGGCTATCCACCCCCAATAGACCCCTTGATCATCATCGACCCCTTTGGGAACCCCTGATGTAGATTTTGTCATTGATTCAAAAATTTGGATTATATGACGAGAGGTAATGTTAAAATTTTTACCAACATATTTTGTTCTGAATGTAAGATCGATTTTAAATTTATAATTTTTGCTCCGCGTATTTCAGAGTCTTTCGGATATTAATATGTAATTCGTAATTGGAGAGCATTGTTTGAAAATGACTTTCGATAGTTTTTTTTGGAATAGCAACAATGAATTACATATTAGACAAGAGCATTTGCATTTGCATTGGAAAAAAGAAATCATGTTCCCATTCATCGTGGTAATGATAAGTTTTAAATTTTCTTTTCTACGCTCATAATTATGGCTTAAACGAAAAAGATTAAATAATTGTAGAAGTATATTTTTTAATAAATTTAATCCTTTTAGTGCGGAACAATGTTATGCTATTGTCCGGATCATTTGAGCTTGTACGAGCACTTTCACTCAACAAACGTTTGCTTATTCATCGAAATAACCTTCATTTGTTGTTTTTGATATATTATTAAATTCTACCGATTGATTTGATTCGCTATATCTTAATAAATGATAAAAGATACAAAGAACGAAAACACTTAGGGATAACCTCACTTTTCTTGTTTCAACAAGAACACAGACCACCTTTACTACATATTGCAAAGCTATTTTAAATAGCTTTACATGGTTCCATTTTATACACTGTTTTGTGGAATCGATTACTGGCGTAAATGGACGGATTACTATGTACTCAACAGATAATTAAAGTACTAGATAGGGAAAGTAGCGACACTCCGACATGCTTGTGCAAAGAGCAGCTTTGTCGTCCGCTAGTAAAACAATAAATTGAGATATTTAAATCATTTACGTGCATTCTTTTGGACTTAGCTTTAAAAATTTCACTATCACCTATTATTTTTATTATTATTAATTTCTTTATTTTGTTTAACTTTATTTATTTATTAATTTTAATGCTCTATGCGAGAAGAGCGTTAACATAGTAGAACAATGTTGTAACCATAAGTTACAATATATTAGAACATTATACTCTTCTCTCTCTAAATATATATATATATTTATTTATTTTGCATATCAGAACATCAATATACATAATATATATATTTTAATAGAACATTAATATGTTTTACATATTAATGCTATATGTTAAAGATACGGTACAGTACTTAATCATTTTAATATTATGTATAATAATCCATCCTACTATTGATGATTAATAAAATTAATTTCAGCACAAAAATAGGAAATTAACGTAACTTTATTGAGATAACGTTTTCGAATAGCCATGGTCAGTCAAACGTAATAGAACACACTAATACGTTTGACTGACGATGGCTATAGAATAGCTGAAAACGTTATCTACTTATACTATATACTGTCTATTTGGCAACAATTATCAAGAAGGAATTAATTCATTTAATAATCCATCCTACTATTGATGATTAATAAAATTAATTTCAGCACAAAAGTAGGAAATTAACGTAACTTTATTGAGATAACGTTTTCAGCTATTCTATAGCCATCGTCAGTCAATTATACAGTTTGTAATTCTATCGCAATTTTGTTATGATTTTATATCTTTAGACCTTAAAAATAATAGAAGCTGGTGATAGATTTTTGAAATCTGAAATGTATACTTTAAAATGGATGAAGTATGATAATGATGATACATTAGTATGTTTCAAATATGTGTATATATATATATAGTTTTATAAAATGTATGGTTTATTGATAAATTAATTTTTTTTGTAAAATACAATTTGAATTTAATGCTTATACAAAAATATTTTATTTCGTAATAAAATTAATGAATATAATATCAGAAAACAGAAATAGTCTTTACAGATCCATGCGCTTTAAATCGATGAACTAAGTATTTTTTGGCTGAAATGGAAATGCTTTATTAATTTAAAGAATTTTTATTAAGGATCTACATAATCGATAATTGATTTAATCGAGAACAATTATACCCACCTAAATACAGTAAAATCTAAAACATTTAAAATCTATAATAAGTTCCATTTAAAAACTATCGACAGAAATATTTATTGACGATACTGTTTCATTTTAATCCATGTTTAATTATATTTTTCATTTATTTTATTTAGTATATTAATTTTCAAAATTATCTCTTTCACTCTTTCGATTTACTTTTACATTCCATCACCTAACAGCCCATCGTATCGGTAAAAAGTTACGATATTTACATTTTATAGGATGCGCCGATATACAAACGAATAGTTGCTTGCACAAAAATGGCGGAAAGGTCACGTGATACTGAGCAGCCTATGGCAGCGCTGCATTGTCGGGAAATGCAACGGAAAAGTGTGTCGCTACTTTCACTATCTAGATGGTCACGCCCACAGATTAGATATATACAGATGATCAACTCCCTATACTTTCTATGTTAAAAATTGGCGTAAAAATTTTATAATATTTTAAAAAATATGTTAAGAATTTATGTATTTTGTATATTTATGTTCAATAAATGAGATATTAAATGGTTGATTTCGTGAATTTTTGTTTTATGGAAATTAATTAAACATGCTTTACTTAATACTTAATTAAGGCAAGATTGTAGTTTTTGAGTTGCTATTTTTCATTAGACGATGTCATTAAAACTGCTTTTATTAAAGATAAATCAATTTAATGACATCAGATAAACTTTTTTTAATGAATGATTGGAAGCTCAATAAATATAATCTTGCCGATTTGATTATAAAACTCTACGATGACTCATTATAAAATGAAATATTAAATGTTCAAAGCAATCATTAAATTATTTTGGAAGCTTTATATAAAATATTGCTCTTCAAACATATTTTTTTTGGATTCTCTACCTCTGTTGTACTCCAAAGCGCATTCTTATAGCATTACGAGCAATCATAGCTTACTATTGCATAAGAACTACTAATTCCTACAGAATAGTAAGTTTGTTTCTCTTCAAATAAGTTTGACAAAGAATTGATGGATTAATTATTAAAAATGCTGGATTCTAATAGTATAAATCATCAAAATCATCTACAATGGCGAGATCTTCATATTGAATTTCCTAAAAAAAATCTACCAATTAATTCAAAAGCTATTAGGAGTACAAAGAAGCTTTAAATGTCCACCATTTTTAAATAATTAAAGCAACAAGAATAATTAATATGACGGCCAAATCATTTTTAATAGCAGGATCTTCCTGCTAAATTTCATAAAAATAGATAAATTAGTTCAAAAGATATTAAAGAGTATCATGAGCTTTTAAATATCAGCCATTTCTTCTTCATGTTCAGTCATTTTTTTAATTTTTTAGGCTAATTAGATCTTTTGAATCTAGAATAAATAAAAATTTCGTACAGGATTTAATTGAAAAGGAAGAAGGAAAGTTTCATATAAAGCGATAGATTCAACTAACGAAATAAAGTGAGGATAAAAAATAAGGAAGGTAATCAATGGGTTTACTTAGAGTATTGTTGCTAAGCGTATATTTAAGTGCTAATATTTCGCTATTCCTTAGAGATACGAAGGTGTTATTCGAAAAGTATCTAGTTGTATCTAGCCCTCCAGATCCTTATCGATCTTCCAGTGGAACTGAGGATGCAGGGTAAGGTGGAGAGGTTCCTTTTCTGTGCCTTTGTGCTCTCCATCTCTTGATGGATAAAGACGTTGATGATGAAAGAGATAATTGTTTTAAAAATAGGAAGTTTTAATGAATAAAACAAAGAGTAAATACAATAAGAAAAAGAAATTAGTTTGTATGAATTTTTTTATTCCTAACAAATTATATCGTTATCCTCATCATTTTTTCACTTTATTTTACTTATGTAAGACTTACTTCTCTCTATTGAAATAAATTCTAATTGAATCTTTTTCAATCTTTGGACATCTTAAGCTACAGGATTAAAAAGTACAGTTAAAATCATGATTAGCGTGGATCATGTTAGTTAATCATTGATATTCAGCATAAAGATGAAGAGAATTTGATGAATCTAGATGATAACAGTAATATTTTATATTCTCTATGGATGTATAATATTTTAAAATGTAATAAAATAAAAAATTTAAATCGAACTTTGGATTAAAGACATTCTTCTACTAAAAATTTGATAGAATTTGATAATATCATGAGTAGAATGTTAAGTTTTGTAATGTAGATATTTTAATTCTTTCATTTTAAAATAGTTTAATAACATTATTCAGAATAAGAATTTTAGAAAATATGCCACAAAATATTCGGATAAATAAATTAGTCTAATGAAAGCCTGAAATATATGCACAACTATTACAAAATATTTTAAAAAATTTTTGATTTGAACGAATAATTATTTGTGCTACAGTTATAAATCTATTAATAACTATTCTTCTATTATCAGGTCATCCAAAAAGTAATGCCCTTTATAACATTAAAGTTTGAAAGGATATAAAAGATAAACCACTTGTTAATTTAATCAAATAAAATACTTCTGCGGGTAAAGTGTTAGAATATACCTATCGTTTGATTCCGCATGTGATAAAAAGTGACTAAAGGAATCACCTTGCATTGGTGATTCCGGGTCCGTCACTGGAGGTTCACTTGTGGGCTCCTATAGGGAATCGGGACTGTTCGACAGTGCCCACATCCGTCACTGGGAGCCTAAGATAAGGCCCTATACGGAGCAGGATGGTCCAGCAAGCTTGCCCCGCCTCGTATCCAAATTCACATTTCTTACGCTTCGTGATCGGGAGACAAGCTTACACACAATCTTCATAATGAAGGGGACCAAAAACAATTAATCAAATATATATTCTCCATTAGCATCAATAACACTCTTCCAACGTTATGAAAGCTTTAGAAATTCATATTTGGACAAGCTGAGACATGTTCGAACAAGTACAGTATAAAAACGATATTACTTTAGGGATGACCTGATATTAAAAACATCTCTTTAACAAAGTAAAAAATTCAACTAATATAATAAATTTTCGATAATCATAATTTTTGTTTTATAAAATATTGAAAAGTTTCATTACAGTATTATTGTGCTTTTCAGAGAGAAGCAAATTGATTGATTAAAAATATGTTTTTATATATTGCAGAGAACATAAATACAGTAATGTATATGCTAGATGGTAAATAACAAATCAATATTTTCATTATTTTTCTCTTATATGAAATTAAACATATTATATTGAACTTTATAAGTATTTTATGACCATTTTTTCAGTATGATTTAATTTCTACTTCATAAAATCATATCTTTAATTAAGTATAACTATTTTATTTTATAAAATGTGTAATTCTAATTAATATAATAGCAGAAATTTTGTATTTAAATCATCTTTCGACTTACCACATCTTGTATAGAACCAGTCATCGTCATAAGGAGCAAGTGTGATGTTAAAATCACCATTAACGACAATTTTTACGTTTTTCTTTTTAATAATTTTCTATCTTTAGTTGTAAAATATAAATAAATGTCTACTTTAGTATGTTTTCTGACTCATAGATGGAAACACGGTATGCAGATATTGCTGTTAAAATTTATCTACTGTCATTCACGTTTATGTCTTTGATATATTACTATAGTTATGGATAAGTATATAGCAGAGTTTTTAGACATTTTATATTAAAAACTTGAGTTACTAACTAGGTATTTTAGAATATTTTACATACGGGAAAATAAATACCTGTTTATTCTTCAGATAAACGAAGTCATTACGATTTTATCTGCGTAAAGATGTGATTAAGCAATGTATATGCTAGATGGTAGATAACAAATCAATATTTTCATTATTTTTCTCTTATATGTACATAAAAAGTTTTATTGTCTAATGACTAGCCTTTTTTGTAATCATTTTTATGATTAATGTGTGGGTTATAATAACGAGGAAAATCATCGTATGGGAAAAAATTGCTTCTATTTTTAATTTTGTGAAAGGACATTTTTGTATATATAAAAGCTTGTGTCTATTTTAATAATTAAAACTTGTAAATGTAACAGTTAAATTTTAGCTTAAATTTCTATTCAATGATCAATGAATAATTTAATGCTTAAAATACCCACACAAATGATACATATATATATATTTACTCTAAACAGTCTTTATCCATCAATTGATAGAAAAATTTCTTAGAAAATTTAGATATTACTTTAAGAGCCATTTAAAAGAATACATTTATAAAAATTACTCTTAGATTTCTAGTAAGATTAAATTGTTTACTTCTCGAAAATATCTACCTGAATTATAAGCCAGATTATAGAAATTATTTCTAAGAATTCCTTCATCTTTTTTTTTTGCAGAAGGTCAGTGGAAAATGATATATAAAAAGGCTAGAAAAAGTTTTGACAAAAATACTTTAGATCTTCCATTTAACTTTAGTAACAGGTGAGTTTATTTTTCTCAGAAATTTCAATTAAATTCGAATTTTTATAGAAGTGAAAACTACGATTTAATTTTCGAGTTTATCTTTTATGTACGCAATTAAACTGCGATTTGATTTAAATTTAGATTTGATTGTAAATAATTAAACTACTTATCACATTATATAGAACATTTTTCGCTATTTTTAATGTTTAATTGAAGCCATGTAAAAATAGGAAGTACTATGCAGTTTGATTAATTTGCGATACACGCATAACAGATATACTTACAAGTTAGATAGTTAAGATATAATATAAGTTTAACGATCACTTAAATGTATTTTCATGACTATTTACAGTTGAAAAATATTGAAACGTGGAATAAAATTATTTATATTTACATAATACTTTCCAGATTTTCGGAAGATGAAGATCTTTATCATATCCTGTATAGTGGTAACAGTTATGTCGACTAGACCCGATTATTTCTCTCATTTTTATTCGACGCTTCAGAGAGGAGAAAAACCAATTCACGAATATGGATATCATACAGGGAAAAAAGAAATAAAGCCAGAATTAGACGAACCAGGTCTTGTGAAAAAAGATTATGCATTCGAAGTTGCATACGACTCGAAAACGGATCGTGATCTAAAAGATAAATCATTCGAATATGATAGATCACTTAGGGAATTTACTCAACCTAAAGATTTGTTTTCTCTTTCTCCAAGATATCCTCGAGATATTTATACAAGAAAGAAGATTCGAATATAAAAGTATGCATTTAATAACGAAGTTTTTAAATGTTTTTTTTTTTCAGTTATTTTATAAACTTATTTTTATTAATACTTTAGGATTGAAACTCTTAGAGGACTTTCGTTATAAAATAAGAACACAATGTATACTCACAGAAAATATATTACATAAATATAAGAATAGAGTTTAGAAAGCTTTGCATGCACTTAACTTTTAAATAATGATATAAGAAAATATTTTATGTAGATATTTTTTAATAAATAACTTATTACGAATGATAAATTATACAAAAATTGATTTTTTTCTCTATAAATATCCAAACGAGTTTTATTTTTACTAGATCAATTTTATCATATAGAAATTTTTTGTATTAAAATGGATAGCAGATTAAAATATTGTAATGTCTGAAGAAATAAAATGATTTCAAGGTTTTAATGTCCTTTAGAAACTTTAGAGAAGTATAAAACAGTTTATATTGTTAAGGGAAGTATAATTAAGATTGTTCAGTAACCTAATCAATAATCTTGTATAATTATTTTAATTACT
>AYEL01067519.1:0-33746 GCA_000484575.1 Olivierus martensii
GATCTGGTTGGCAATTAGTGAGGTGGTGGTTTATAGAGGGAATTTCATGTTTTAACATAAAGGAGGAGATTTGTTATTGGCTTTTGTCAGACAAATAACGAGGGTGGCGGTTTATGGAGGGGCGGCTTAAAGAGGTTTGACTGTATTTTCTTTAGAATTTTTTCCATTAGATAAAATTCTAAGGATTAGTATTCCCATTAGAATTTTTCTTTAATGATAAAACAGTCTGTTAAACCAGTTATTAAAAAGTAAATATAATAATACTACTTATATGCACATTTATACAGTATTTTAATTAAAGTTTGATTATGTTAAATGCACATATACAGGTTAGTATTAATTGTAATATAGTATATGCTTGCTATGAGACTTCGTTCGTCAGAAGGTGATGTGTGTTATATATGTCGTTATTATCACTTGACTACACGTTGACAATTTAATTAATATAAATTTGCAGTTTGTATTAATCTGTTGTTTTCTTTTTGGGGAAGTGAGAGGATCACTATTCTGTATAGTGACCACCTGTAAAAAGTGGCCAGTCAAGTTGGTCCCAAAGGGTGGTCACTTTAATAGGTTTCACTATAAATCACTATTGATTTATTGCCTTTTAATACTGGGAATTAATCCAATCCACATTTTAAAAAAATTTAGATTAAAACTTGGCAAGTTTTCTTTATTTGAGCTTCATAATTTCAGTTTATATTATTATTGAGATTTAGTTTTGTTATTTTGAGTTATTTATGGAATTTATATTTTTAAGGTTCACTTTCTTACTTTATATGTATATCAGGGTCTATTAAAGATTGTCCATATGGAAATTATTGACACTTCCATATTCTAGGAATTTAACATTTACTAATTGCATTAGTAATTCACAATGTTGTTAGAATTAGAAATTCCTAATAATAGCCATTTTCTCATAATTAACTGAAATTATTATTACATAATTATAAAAAAGACTATTATTTACTAGAATCATTAAAAAAATTTTTTATAATACAAGTTTTATGTTCATAATGTATTGATATGAACATGATAAATTATGTTTATTGATAAAAATTTATAATTTATGAAAATGAAAGTATATGCCTATAATGTCTGATTGTGATATTAATAAAACAGTGATTATTATTTATCTAATAACTCCTCAATTGTTTATTTAAATATTATATTTTTTTCTCTTTTTTATTTTAAATAATAATCACTGTTTTATTAATATCTAATAACTCCTCAATTGTTTATTTAAATATTATATTTTTTTCTCTTTTTTATTTTCTTATATTCTCATGTTTGTATTGTCTTGAACAAATATAAACATGGGAATATAAGAAAATAACTTGTTATTTCTTTCTAATTTAAATTTTGTAAAATGTTTCAGAACTACCATTTTTTTTTACCTAATCCTAGATTATATATAGATATAGTTGATGATAACCTGAAAATAAAAATATTTTTATAAAATGCATTTAAGTGCTACTTTGTGTCTTTTAAAATTGTTATGGAAGTTATTTAACTTTTATAATTTCTTTTACAGAATCAGATTTGAAATAAGAAAAATATGAAACAAGAATTTCAAGCTAAGGTCATTTGGCTACCAATAAGAAATGATAAATATATTAGAGAAAAATTAAATTGCTGTTTAGGAGTTGAAGTTATAAATACAGAAAAGATTTTTAGGATTTATGATTATTATGAAGAAGATTTGAATGTTCTGAATTGCAAATTAAAATCACCTAAGCCATTGAAAGAATATAGAGACACATTAATACATAGATGGTGTTATAAAAAGAATTTGGATGATAATGATGAAGTTTGGATATCAATTAAAGAAAGTAATATTTTTGATACATTTAATAAACTTGAAGATAAGGAGATAAATATTCATAGCTTTTCTTTAGGAACGATGATTGGTTTAAATACTTTAGTTGAACATTACGATACTGTTCAAGAGAATGGAAATAGATCTTTAAAATTTAAAATAACACAAATTAAAGGACATTTTGAACATGATTGTAAAAAAATGTCTGTCTATTTTAATGACTTGAAACCTGAAAATAAAAATATTTTAGTAAAGTACTACTGTGTGTCTTTTAAAATTGTTATAAAAGTTATTTAACTTTTATAATTTTTTTACAGAATTAAATTTGAAATAAGAAAAATATGAAACAAGAATTTCAAGCTAAGGTCATTTGGCTACCAATAAGAAATGATAAATATATTAGAGAAAAATTAAATTGCTGTTTAGGAGTTGAAGTTATAAATACAGAAAAGATTTTTAGGATTTATGATTATTATGAAGAAGATTTGAATGTTCTGAATTGCAAATTAAAATCACCTAAGCCATTGAAAGAATATAGAGACACATTAATACATAGATGGTGTTATAAAAAGAATTTGGATGATAATGATGAAGTTTGGATATCAATTAAAGAAAGTAATATTTTTGATACATTTAATAAACTTGAAGATGAGATAAATATTCATAGCTTTTCTTTAGGAACAATGATTGGATTAAATACTTTAGTTGAACATTATGATACTGTTCAACAGAATGAAAATAAATCTTTAAAATTTAAAGTAACACAAATTAAAGGACATTTTGAACATGATTGTAAAAAAATGTCTGTCTATTTTAATGTTGTAGAAAAAAATACCAAAGTAAAGGAAGCAAATATAGATACACACAAACTACACATGTTTGAGATTAAATATTCAAATATCCATAAGTTATTAATTAAAAAAATTCCTTCTGAAAAAACCATGGAGGTATGTTTTCATCTTATCCATTACTGCCATTTATGGTAGATACATCAAAAAATAAAAATGCGCCCTATGTGAATTATAATAATAAAAATCCACAAACATATTATGTCAGAACACCAAATTTTGCCAATTGTTCAAGAGCTGATATTGATTGTTGCAGAAAAAAAAACTAAAGTAAAGGAAGCAAATAAAGATACACACAAACTACACATGTTTGAGATTAAATATTCAAATATTCATATGTTATTAATTAAAAAAATTCCTTCTGAAAAAACTATGGAGATATGTTTTCATCTTACTTATCCATTAATACCGTTTATGATAGATACATCAAAAAATGAAAATGACACATATGTGAATTATAATAATAAAACTCCACAAACATATTATGTCAGAACACCAAATTTTGCCAATTGTTCAAGAGCTGATATTGGTTTGTCGAATATTCTGAAATTAGAAATTTCATGGGAGAGGTCTTGGGATGTTATATGTCATATTGTGAATAGTTGCACTAAAGCAGAATGTTTCTTTTCACCTCTGAAGAAAGTGCAAAGACCTAAAAGTTACCCATTTCCTCAGATTTCAGTTGACAATTTCAATTGTATTTATGCCTTAAAATGTATTTTATCAAGGACTAGAGAAATTCCATCACAAATATATAATCAAAATAATCTTAAGTCGATCAATAATAAATTAAATACTTATGTTTCTCAGAATCCAGCAGTTTTAGAGATGATATTACTTGAAATAAATTTAGCTTTAGAAAGAAATAATATTATAATTTTTGAAAATGCCTTAGATTTTCTTTATAATAAATACAAAGAATTTAATGATATAATTAATGAAAATATTTCTCCTAACCTAGTAAAAGTAAGACGTGCTATTTTGACTCCTACGAGAATAATTTATTTGCCTCCTCAACTTTTCATGGGAAAAATCTTGGGATGTTATATGTCATATTGTGAATAGTTGCACTAAAGCAGAATGTTTCTTTTCTCCTTTAAAGAAAGTGCAAAGACCTAAAAATTATCCATTTCCTCAAATTTCAGTTGACAATTTCAATTGTATTTATGCCTTAAAATGTATTTTATCAAGGACTAGAGAAATTCCATCACAAATATATAATCAAAATAATCTCAAGTCGATCAATAATAAATTAAATAGATATGTTTCTCAGAATCCAGCAGCTTTAGAGACAGTATTACTTGAAATAAATTCAGCTTTAGAAAGAAATAATATTGTAATTTTTGAAAATGCCTTAGATTTTCTTTATAATAAATACAAAGAATGTAATGATATAATTAATGATAATATTTATCCTAATCTAGTAAAAGTAAGACGTGCTATTTTGACTCCTACGAGAATAATTTATTTGCCTCCTCAGCTTTACTTTAAATGTCGTTTCTTCAGACAATTTGATGCAGAATATGCTCTTAGAATTTCTGTAAGAGATGATAATTATGAGCATTTAAATATATTATTTCTTAAAAGATCTGAATTTAATAGAGCTATAAACCTTATAAAAGAGGATTTATTAAAAGGATTTGAAATTAATGGAAGACATTATAAAGTTTTAGGTTGTTCAACTAGCCATTTAAGGGATCATGGTTTAATGTTTTATAAATATGAAAACATTAAAACTATACTTCATAAATTAGGAAATTTTGATCATATAAAATGTGTTTCGAAGTATATGGCACGAATGGGTCAAGTATTTTCACAAGCTGTAGAGGCTATTGAAGTAGATAAAAGCAAAGTTGAAGAGATTGATGACATAAAAGTGAAATGCTCAATATCCAATGAAGAATATGAATTTTCTGATGGTATTGGAAAAATATCGCCAATATTAGCAAAAAAGGTCATTATTTAATTTTATCTGAAAGAAATAATAAATTTTAAAGATAATTCATTTGTGTATACTGTAATTATCTTTTGTGCAAAATATTTTTCAGGCTTATGAAAAATTGAAAATTTTGAATGAACCATCAGCACTCCAAATACGTTATGCAGGATTTAAAGGAATGTTAACTGTTTGGCCGGATTTGGAAGGGGAGAAAATAATTTTCAGACCAAGTATGAATAAATTTGATTCTGATAGTACAAGTCTAGAAATTTTAAAAGTTAGCAAGCCAAGTGAGTTCATTATTTATATATATATAATTTATTTGAATGCTACTAATCTAGAATATTCTAAAAGTTATTTTTGATAGTAAAAAGTTTAAAATTAGGAAAATACTTATTATATAAATTATAATTGAAGGTCAACACAACTTCTTTACTACGCTGCTCCATAATTTCGACACACAAGAATAATAGTAAAATTTCAGCTCACTTTAGCAGGATGTAAACGCAATCCGTACAAGTTAAAAACCGGTATTGTATATACAATTAGTCCTTGACTTATAACAGTTCCAAAAATTTTGAACCTTGCTATCATAAGGAGAAATAATCAGAAGTTGGAAATACCTGAAATTTATATATTTCTCACTACTAATGTTTACTAAGACACTATATATCTTAATAAATGTAAATACAAACTACACAAATCAGACATAAAAAAAAGATTTTTCATATATCAGATCATTGAGTCTAAAAATTGAACTTGTGAGGAAGTTAGCTCCGACCTGTCCTATTTTATTTTATTATGCACTTTATTATTTGGCGTTATTTTCTTATTATCTAACGTATTGTATTTTAGTTTACGAGTTAACTTACTTCCACCTTCTTCGTTGTCGTTAGCAATCATGTGATACGGAATCGAGAACTGTCTTCCGGAAGAGCTGTCCTGGGCAATGATGTCATCATCTAATCTAAGTAATTTTACCACTGGTCCGATATGAGAATATAAGAATGATCCATATCAATGTTTTGTTCGGTAGATAAATTAATTGTAAAGAGGATGACATGAATGAATTACTCTGAAAGCTAATAACTTTAAAACTTGTTACATATAAGTATGTAAATGAAGCAACACGGGACTGTACATCACTCGAATATAAAAAGCCTATGAAAACAGCAACAGATGAGGTGTAGTATCGAATGTAGAATTGGCAAAGTGACATTTGAGCTCTTGTAAAGATCAACAATTATTTGAAGTTGTATCAGTGGTGGAGGTAGTAGATTTTAGTAGTATTTAAGGTTCCTTTTTTTGTGAATAATTGATTGTTGATATTTGAATTGGATTAAACCAGTTTTGTTGACTAAGTGATTGTTGCTGTATTATAATTTCAATAAAGCATTTATTAACACTTTTATAAGCGTTTTGGAATCTAATAAATTTATATTTTTTTGTCATTTAACTTGTTTGCGAATTCCTTCAATTTATTAGTGTAAGTCCTAACGTTGTCTTGTTGTTTTCAATCTAACACTTATTCGTCACTTCTAGTTGTAAGTTCCGGTTTTGTGTTGCCGGTTAGATGTTAACTTTTGTTAGATTGCTTTGTAGTTAATTATTTTTATGTTAGAATTTAGTTTAAGACCTGAGCTCAGGCAGAACTCTAGATTGCAGAGTTGTTAGACCGTTAGGCATAGTTTGTAATTAATAACATTGATATTCATTCTAACCCTTGACTTTGCAAACTCAGGTCAGTTGCATTGACTAAGAGCAGAATTTATCAATGGCAGTTCCATTGTAAGTGCAAGTTGGTCATAAGCTGAGGACTATTTGTATTTATATATAAGCAGAGGGATTTTTTCCAAGTAAAAATTTTGAAAGAGGAAAATCAACTTATACTGTACGTAGAGTAGTCAAAAATCAGAAAAACTTTTTACAAGAATATAAGATTTGCTGTTCAGTGTGCTTTGTTCCTCATATCTTCATACTAATCATGTGACCCACCATTTTTATTTCTAAGAAAGATCATCATACTAATTCTTTTGATTTTTTTTTTTTGTCTTAAAAATATAAGGATAGGTATGATTTATAAATAAATTAATATTTTTGTAGTTATTTAAATATTGGATACTGCACAAATGCACTCAAAAATATATGAAATGATCATGTTATGCGAGTAGTGCATTCTATAATGAATCCAACTACTACTATAGAAACTTGATTACTAAAGAATTAAAAATATTCTAAAAAATACGCAGATGTATGTGAATGTCCATATTTAAACAAATTCAAAAATATTAATTCTTACTTACTTTACTTCACAAATAAGATTGGGAATGTGTTTGTGTAGCTAGGATCAATCTTTTTTAATGAGTAAACATGGCTGCCACTAACGTACGGTTTATGACAAAAAGGTTTTGACATCAGCAGAAAAGGTTCGGCTTTCGTACAATACACAAAAACTGATTGAGTCATTACTTTAGTTGTTGACATTGTAGGCTTCAAATGTGGGTTGCAACCATTCCATCAGTTGATTAGCAATGGGGAGTGGAAGGAATATTGCATATTTAAGCATTTATATGAAAAAAAAAAAAACGATTTCGTTTACTATGTTTTGCTCTTAACTTTTATTTATACATTAAGTAGTGTAAAAACTATTAATGAAATAAATTAGGATCGTAACTTTACTGGCAATAACTGAATTATTAAGTAATAAGATGCGTTGCATACCGAAGTGTTGTTTAATACTGTATTTAAAGACATGAACTAGATTGTTGAAGTTGAGTGCGAATTATTTCAAAATGCCAACTACTACGTCTAAGAGTTCTAGGTTGCTAATCATTCATCATAGGAACAACGGGATGCCTGTGAAAGACATAGCGAATATATTACAAATAAGTAGGCAAACAGTTTACAACATTCTAAAGCAGCACGAAGAGAGGGAGGAACGTATCACCTAAAAAATCACCAGGTCATCCACGATTGATCTTCTTAATAATATCGACAATAAATGCATGTAATGATAAGTGCTGAAGGCAGCAAAGTTATCAAAGCTAATAGGGTGCATCCCGCATGCATCCTTCATAATCTGGAATCTGTAAACATGTTAAAAGCACCTCTCTAAGCTATTCTATAACCATTACCTAGCATATAATAATGTTTTACAGCAATGTATTTCAATATTAAGAATTCAAAGAATAGCAAATTATAAAAAAAAAAATTGTTTTTCAACTCCACCAAAGTTCTAGGCTTTGCCCATTAAATAATATGTTATGTATTATACAGTTTCATATTTTTATTATATGCATATCTGAATATACTTACAATAAACAAACATTTGAGTGTTTAACGTGTGTTTTTTATCTTACAATTAAAACAAATTTTATATGAAAAAATCATATCGAAATAAGATTTTTAAACTTAGAAATTTTCACTTCTCTATTCACAGAACAAAAACAAAACATTATACAATTATCTAAACTATATTGACATTAATTTCAATACTGAGTTTTTATAACTTGTAAAGAGCATAATAAAAAATAAAATTGTCTTCTGTGTTTTATAAAATGGAAAGTGAAAGAAGAATACAGATTCTGTGTTTTATAAAATGGAAAGTGAAATAAGAATACAGATCACATTACTCATGTCAAGTACATCATAGAAATTCTCCTCTCTGTGAAATATTCCCATCCCCTATTTCTACCGCAATAAGAATGGTCTGTTTCATTACAAGCTTCTGTGTGGAGATTTTCCA
This sequence comes from Olivierus martensii, assembly GCA_000484575.1. Taxonomy (NCBI): domain Eukaryota; kingdom Metazoa; phylum Arthropoda; class Arachnida; order Scorpiones; family Buthidae; genus Olivierus; species Olivierus martensii. The sequence continues at coordinate 8,352 of AYEL01067519.1, forward strand.
GACTTTACAATCGGACTACTTCCTCTAATGCAGCCCCTACAGTAGATTTCAAAACCTTTTTGTCATAGACTGTACATTTCAGTTAATTTTAAATGGAAATAAAGTGATCTCTATTTCTGATTGACAATTTGTAGATTTTCAGATTATATCTAACATTATTGATCAGAATTGGCTGTTTAAAATTGTAAAGTTCAAAATTCTTAAGTTTCATCACTTACAACAGAAGTAATAAATAAATACTTTTTCCTCAGCATTTGCTAAATATGAATTGTATAAACTGAAAATGTTCCAGTTTTTGTAAATAAAAGTTTTGTTTATTACTGTTATAGCAATAATAAACAAAACTTAGGAAATTCTAATTTTTCCAAATTTTTTCAAAAAAAATTTATTCATTACCAAAAGTGGTCACATGCAGATTCAGATTCTGAAAGATCACTTACAGGTTGAAGTTTAAATGACAAAGAAATCAGAATCAAAACACACAATGGAAATTTTGCAAATTAGGAGAGTGGAAGGCTAACCATCATAACATGATTGCTAAGTCCTTCTCAAAGGATTCATTATGTTTTGCAAAACATCAAAATCAGTGAATAAAAAAAAATAGCCACGGGCTGACAGCTTGAATGAAATTATTCATTTTACAAAATATTTTGCTTTTATACTTAATAATTTTTAAAAATTAAGTCATTGTTTTGCAACATGGCTATCACTGGTTTCACATCACATTATGATGTGTGTAAATAAACTATTAAATTTCTATTTATATTTTTCCAGAAAAACTTTAAACAAATTTCCTTATTTTTATATATATTAATATATTATTTGACTCCAGAATTTTTATAAGCTGTTTATTAAATTTTGAATAATGATTTAGCATATTCTGCATGTGGCCATCACTTTCTTTTATTTATACCTAATAAATTTCTTAAAGATTTTTAAAAATTTCTGATAGAAATTGTTTAAGTGTAACTATACAATTAAAAAAATAAATATTAGAATATAAAATAATCATTTCTTCAAGTATTGTTTATTTTTTTATTCTAAACACAAATGATGTACCATTATCATAAATTCTAATCTCAAAATCGCAGTATATATAGTGAATACTGTATTTTCAGTCTTTCTTTTAAAGTTACTTTATTAAAATACAAATTATCTTTCAAAAATTCAATTTATCTGTCATTTAATCTGTTTATCATCATAATTTGCATATTATATATCAGTTTAAAAAATTTCATAAAACAGTAAAAATTTCTTCTTGGTTGGAAATTTTTACAACATATACATGAAAACATATCAGAGAATGTGATAAAAATAGAATATGAAGTCATATTTGACATAGTAGACAATTTAGTAGCCATTGAAGTTGAAGAATGTTTCTGAAGGTGATGTTTCATTATCTTTGTTTGTGTGCCTCTCCCACTGATACATTCATACCTCTAAATAACTTTGGACTTATTCAGCCCCTATTTACTCTCATCCTCTATTTACAAATGAAATAGGAAAAAAACTGCATTTGTTTTGACATCAGGAAAAGATTTAGGACTGTTTGAAATGAGATCTTTTGTTTGTTTACATAATTTTGATAAGAAGATATCAAATTATATAAAAATTTACTAAAAATTAACAAAATAATATAGAAAAATGATTTTTTATTTTTTTTTGCATTATACAGAAGACACTTGTCAGAAAATAAAACTTTATTCACTTGGAAGATTTGTATTAAAAAATAACGAACAGTCCACTATATTCAGCAAATGACATCATCACTACTAGGTTATTAAATATGTTTGTTGAGATTCAGAATTGATGAAAAATTTTTTATATTTTGATATTTTCTGCTGAATAAACACTTCAATAAAATCATATTTCAGAGAAACAATGCAACACATCATCCAGCTCTCCATTCAGCTTTTCTTCACATTATATCATGATTTTTCAATGATGTAAATCTAACATTTTGTCTTAAGTGGTCTTATTTATTCCAATAGTGAACTGGATTTAGAAAACTTTTTAAATTATAACAGAAATTATTGATTCTTACTAAATCAATCTGCTTTTTTACAAAAAAATCTAAGATAACAGCATTCAATGCAGAAATTTAACTTTTAAAATGTATTTGGCCTACAGTAAGGCCATTATCAATACAAAAATTTAAGACTAATATTTACAGTTCTGTTCTAAAAGAATTCTGAAAAATATATATATATAAGGGTATTTAGAATGTGTCATAATTTTACCAATTACATATCTCATTCTACAAACCAATTAGAAGGTTATGACCTAACTAACTATATTTGAGCTAATAAAACTTTACAGTCTTATCCCCTTATAACTTCTCTAATTTTTGATCAGTCAGATTTCTAACCAGAATTTTGATTTCTGCAGATATGGGAGGAACTATGTTTGGAGTATTGGATAAGATAAAATAGCTGAATTATGGACAAGTATTTAAATGTAAGAATCCGCAATGGGTTGGCTGATGAATACGTCAGGTCCTGACACCAGAAGTTTAATGTGATTCTCCAACACAACACGTCAGAATGATGAAAGATATAGGCCGATGTTAATTTGGATACGATTTTAGAATAAGGTCATGGTTAAGAGACACAGAGCTCCAGGTTCGAAAGACTGACTCACTACTTGTTAACAAAAGCAAAAGCAAGTTTATTTTACAATAAAAGTAGATAGCTGACAAAATGAATTGATTGAATAAAATAAAGATTGAGAACAAATAGCTATATTGAGATGTGAATGATATTTGTGATAAAAGATCAATATCGAAAGATAGCCAAAGTGTTTGAACGAGTCGTGTATACCTGGAAATAGAGTCGTCTTGGTATTATTGCAGCAGTAGTCGTAGTTTTTCTTCCTTATCTTCAGCAGTTAATTCTGAATGAATGAATGAAAATAATAGTCTTTTTATCGTAAAGATGACTTCCTTCAGCCAGGATGATATGAATAATAAGTTCCTCCATCTGCCCGGTTAATGGGAACTGTTGATCATATCTTTCATTCTTCCTTAGGTTGATATAAATGTATTGCATTTGTCCATATCTTCCCTTGTCCGTTTTCTTGGATACGTCAATGTCCATCCCCTGGACAGGGACGACATGATGGGAACCCAGCAGAGGTCATGGTTAAGAGACACAGAGCTCCAGGTTCGAAAGACTGACTCACTACTTGTTAACAAAAGCAAAAGCAAGTTTATTTTACAATAAAAGTAGATAGCTGACAAAATGAATTGATTGAATAAAATAAAGATTGAGAACAAATAGCTATATTGAGATGTGAATGATATTTGTGATAAAAGATCAATATCGAAAGATAGCCAAAGTGTTTGAACGAGTTGTGTATACCTGGAAATAGAGTTGTCTTGGTATTATTGCAGCAGTAGTCGTAATTTTTCTTCCTTATCTTCAGCAGTTAATTCTGAATGAATGAATGAAAATAATAGTCTTTTTATCGTAAAGATGACTTCCTTCAGCCAGGATGATATGAATAATAAGTTCCTCCATCTGCCCGGTTAATGGGAACTGTTGATCATATCTTTCATTCTTCCTTAGGTTGATATAAATGTATTGCATTTGTCCATATCTTCCCTTGTCCGTTTTCTTGGATACGTCAATGTCCATCCCCTGGACAGGGACGACATGATGTTGATGATGAATTCATCAACATCATGTCGTCCCTGATTAATCATGAGTTGTTGATTAATCATCAACAACTCATGATTAATCATCAGTTGTTGATGATTAATCATGATTCATGGTAGTCATGGGAAAAGGAACAAGTTGAAGGGAACCCAGCACTGTCCAACAATGTCCATCTGGTTGAGCTGATCAAAACTGGGAACAACTTCAAGAAGAATTGAGATCCTTTTATTCATTATCAGTTGTTGATGATTAATCATGATTCATGGTAGTCATGGGAAAAGGAACAAGTTGAAAAAAGAGAGTTTTCTTTGACACAAAAAACAGAAGATCAGATAAAGGTTCTGACTCTATTTCCTGTCATAAAACTTTGCCAAATGTGGCGATAAATAATTATTAAATTTTTAGACGAATTTTAAAATAAAATTATGATAGTTTAGATCTCAAACATAATAAAACTGTTATTTGACTAAGGAAAAAAACTGCTTGAACTCTTATCATAATATGAATCCAATATATAATTTATTTAAATGCTAGTAATCTAGAATATTCTAAAAGTTATTTTTGATAGTAAAAATTTTAAAATTAGGAAAATACTTATTATATAAATTATAATTGAAGATATTGTATATACAACTAGTCTTTGATTTATGACAGTTCCAAAAGTTTTGAACCTTGCTATCATATGGAGAAATAATCAGAAGTTGGAAATGTCTGAAATTTATGTATTTCTCACTATTAATGTTTACAAGGATACTATATAATATGCTAATATAAATACAAACTATACAAATCAGTCATAAAAAAAAGATTTTTCATACATCTGATTATTGAGTCTAGAAATTGAACCCAGGTCAATTGCATTGACTAATAGCAGAATTTATCAATGACAATTCCATTGTAGGTACAAGTTGGTCATAAGCTGAGAATCATTTGTATTTGTATATAAGCAGAGGGATTTTTTTTCTAAGAAAAAATTTTGAAAGAGGGGGGGTCAACTTATACATAGAGTAGTCAAAAATCAGAAAAATTTTTGCAAGAATATAAGATTTGCTGCTCAGTTGTGCTATGTTCCTCATATCTTTATACTAATCATGTGACCATTTTTATTCCCAAGAAAGATCATCATACTAATTCTTTTGATTTTTTTTGTCTTAAAAATATAACGATATGTATGATTTATACATAAATCAAAATTTTTATAGGGATTTAAATATTATATACTGCACAAATACACTCAAAAATATATGAAATGATCATGTTATGCTAGTAGTGCATTCTGTAAGAGCAGCTGGATTCATTATATTTATTTTTAAAAATGCCTAAAAAACAGGCATTTTTAGAAATACCGGTAAATATAATTAATCCAGCTGCTACTATAGAAACTTGATTAGTGAAGAATTAAAAATATTCTTTTTGCAGATGTAAGTGAATGTCCATATTTAAAAAAAATTCAAAAATATTAATTTACTGAGCACTTCACAAACAAGATAGGGAATGTGTGTGTTGCTAGGATCAATCTTTCTTAATGAGTAAACATGGCCCCCACTAATGTACATCAGTTAATTTATCATCAGCTAATGTATCATCAGTTAATTTAATTTATCATAAGTTAATGTATCATCAGTTAATTTTAAATGGAAATAAAGTGATCTCTATTTCTGATTGACAGTTTATACATTTTCAGATTGTATCTAATATTATTGATTAGAACTGACTTTTAAAATTGTAAAATTCAAAATTCTTAAGTTTTAGCACTTACAACAGAAGTAATAAAAACTTTTTCCTCAGCATTTCCTAAATATGATTTGTATAAACTGAAAATGTTCCAGTTTCTGTAAATAAAAGTTTGTTTATTACTGCTGTTATAGTTCTGATCATTTAGAAAATATGGGATTATCATTTTGCAGCTGATTTTGAACAAATTTATACTTCAGACAATCATGTTATATTAGCTAAGCTTATGATGACTTCCACTCTCCTAATTTGCAAAATTTCCATTATGTGTTTTGATTCTGATTTCTTTGTCATTTAAACTTCACTCTGTAAGTGGTCCTTCAAAATCTGAATCTGCATGTGACCACTTTTGGTAGTGAATAAATTTTTTTTGAAAAAATTTGGAAAAATTAGAATTTTCCTAAATTGCTAAGTTCTTTTCAATTCATTCATTATATTTTGCAAAGCATCAAAATCAGTGAATAAAAAAAAATACCCATGGGCTGACAGCTCGAATGAAATCATTCATGTTACAAAATATTGTGCTTTTATACTTAATAATTTCTAAAAATAGGTCATTGTTTTGCAACATGGCTATCACTGGTTTCATGTCACATTATGATGTGTGTAAATAAACTATTAAATTTCTAATTATATTTTTTCAGAAAAACTTTAAACAAATTTCCTTATTTTTATATATTTTAATATATTATTTAACTCCAGATTATAAAGTCTATAAAAAACACAAGCCTTTAAAGTAGGTAGAAGATCACAAAAAACAAATTTATTTAAAATGTTTTCGGTCAGTTTATTGACTTGCTTCAGTAACTTACAAACACTAACGTTAGAATAATTCAATAACTAAAGACACAAGCACAACTAGCAGTTGAGAACAACATAAAAATTTTACTAAAACAAACATTTTCAGCTAACTAAAACCATCCTCATGTTTTACATGCATTTAGTTAAAAAGGTTTAGTTAAAATCCCTGACAAAGATTTGGAGGTACACTGGAATAGAGCTAAAGTAATAAGACAAATAGAGAAGACTGACTATAAATATTTAACGGAAGTGTTAGAGGTAGTATGTAGAGAGAATAAAGAAAGTTTATTGAACGATAAAGTACAGGATATACCTAAAGCATGGGAGTTTGCTGTTAAGAAGTGGAATTAACAGGTTGGAAACATATTTATGCCATGTATATGTATATAAGATTGTAGGGTTGGGACACGGACACCTTATTTATTCTATGGATATCGTTGTATTTAATCTATTTTATTTTATTTTTATTTTTTATGTTTATGTTTATGTGCTGTCAAATACTATTATGTAACTTGTAAAAGATTTGAATCTGTATTTAAATTTTCTGTAGAACTAGAAGCGTTCTGATAACGGTATATATTTTGTTCTAGAACGCCTTTTTAACTAAATGCGTGTAAAACCTGAGGATGGCTTTAGTTAGCCGAAAACGTTTGTTTTAGTAAAGTTTTTACGTTATTCTCAACTGCTAGTTGTGCTTGTGTCTTTAGTTATTGAAGTAAAAGTGTAAGCAGTTAATATTAAATGAGCATTAGAATAACTTTTAAATGAAGGTGGTTACATAGAATTTGAATAAAGAACATGGAATTAAAAACATTTAAATTATTAACATGTATATATCATAATATTATATAGAATATTTATTTTAAAAAAATTCTTTTTTAAAAAATTTTTTAATATCAGTTCATTTTCAATAAAAATACTGATTATTCTTAAAATTGAAAAAACCACTTGCTTATAATATACCACTTAAATATATGAGATCAGACTCCATACAGCACTATGAGCAAGTATAAAATCGTTTTATTACAGTAAAACGTTTACGATTTTATACTTGCTCATAGTGCTGTATGGACTCTGTACTGATTATTCAATGAAGATACTGATTATGATATGGAGCTCTTATGTACGGTCTGCCACTTAATAACATATAACTCCTACTACACATTCAGAGGTAAGTATTGCATTCAAAGAAAAGATGTCCCTATAGGAGGGCTCCTTGCTGGTATAATGGCAGAGATAGTTGTCAGATATAATGAAGCCCAGTCTAGCCATCCTTTCTTATCCGATATTAAACTCTATGTGAGATATGTCAATGACATATGTGTCTTGTGGATTAAAGAATGTATGCAGGAACTGGTCCATGTCCTCACAGATGGCTCTTTAGGGCTTAGCCTCACTATAGAGCAGCAGGAAGACATGGACTTCCACTTCCTCAATGTTAAAGTCTCTATAAAAAATGGGGAGTATTGTACAAATGTATATAGAAAGCCGACATATAATATAAATATCATATCATCCTGGTCCCCGATTCATACTCCTATAAACTCTCTCCTTTCGGGCCTTATTTCGAATAGTGCACACTCACTGCATGGACCATAATGATCGATGTAAAGAATTTAATTATATTGTAGAACAAACTAAAAAATATGGGTACACATATAAACAATTACAACGGCAGGAACAAACTGCAATTGTTTTGATATCAGCAAAAGATTTAGGACTATTTGAAATGAGATCATCACTACTGGGTTATTAAATATTTGTGTTGAGATTCAGATTTGATGAAAAATTTTTATATTTTGATATAAAAATTTTTTGCTGAATAAACACTTCAATGAAATCATATTTCAGAGAAGCACAATGCAACACAGTATGATCCAGCTCTCCATTTAGCTTTTCTTCACATTGTATCATGATTTTTCAATGATGTAAGTTTAACATTTTGTCTTAAGTGGCCTTATTTATTCCAGTAGTGAACTGGATTTGGAAAACTATTTAAATTATAACAGAAATTATTGATTCTTACTAAATCAGTCTGCTTTTTTACAAAAAAATCTAACAAATAACAGCATTCAATGCAGAAATTTAATTTCTAAAATGTCTTTGATCTACAGTAAGGCCATTATCAGTACAAAAATTTAAAACTAATATTTACACTTCTGTTCTAAAAGAATTCTGAAAAACATATATATGTATTTAGAATATGTCATAATTTCATCAATTACATATCTCATTTTACAAACCAATTAGGAGGCTATGACCTAACTAACTTTATTTGAGCTAGTAAAATTTTACAGTCAATTCCCTTTTAACTTCTCTAATTTTTGATCAGTCAGCAAATTCAAATTTTGCCATGCACATAGACCTTTTCCCATACATTCGCTCCATTATTTTCTGGAAAACCAATTAGCAAAATCTTGTTAATAAGGTTCTAATTAATTAAAACACAGAACATGAGAGCAAGATTCTTATTACTATTACCATTTTAAATATTTAAGATACAATATTCTGCACCTGAAATAACAAATAGTGGTTTTTCTTTTATATCTGTTTATTGAAATAAAAAGTCAAACACATCATATATCAAATATAAATCAAACCTGGTCTAACATAACTTTACTTGTAGTACATCATAATATGCCAATGAAGATTTCTAATTTGACAAAAATAAATGAAAAATTATATAAATTTGTTATTTATAACAGAAGTATTTATATAAAAATAAATACTGAAAATAAATTTAATATTTATGAATATATACAGAGGGTTCCGCTTAATTGGGCCACTGGTTAATTGGGGCAACTGTGAAATTGGGCCAAACCTCAAAGAACAGAAACCAAACTAATATATAATTTAGACACCTAATTGGGACAATAGCAGAAAAGGAATTTTCAATTTTTGATATATTTTAGGGATTTTTCAAAAGTATGGCAACATTACATATACTAATACTTGTTGTGTGCTTTCTTAAAAAAATCCTTATATAAAAATTATAACATTTTATTGTACCAGTAATTTTTCAGGTTAAACCTTTCTACAAGACAATACAGACTAACACAATGGAGCGGGTCGTTTCTTCACATCCTATTACATACACTTCGTCGACACACTGTCGCTGCATTAATATAAATATCCATTCTTTAGTAAAATTATAAGTAAATATCATCGTGCATAACAATACTGTATTCGGCAACACTTGCGTGATGAGAATCAGTTATCTATCGTCATACTGTATTCGACAACACTAGCGTGATGAGAATCGGTTATCTGCAATACTGTATTCAGCAACACTAGTGTGATGAGAGTCAGTTATCTATTGCACTAGTGTATTTGGCAACACTAGGATGATGAGTATCAGTTATGTATCGTCACGAGTCTGGCAAATGTGCGTCGTCTTAAGAGTTTACTGTTACTGTACCTAGCGATATTTATTTACAGTGTCGATTTTATTTAAAATTTTTAAATCTTTGCCAAGATATCAAGAAAGATTTTACACTTTCGAATAAAATTGCTTGGCTGGATAAAATTAAAAGCCAGCCATTTAATACAAGCCATCGTAGACTTGCTGAAATAAACCAAAATCTATCATAGCGCATCTCCTACAACAAGAAATACCTAGATAATTAGGTACCTATTTTAATAAAGCATTAAAATAGGTACCTAATTATTATTTATTTACCTATTACTTGTTTACCTACGAATTGCATATTTTATTGTAGAATTTATTACTACTATGTTTAATTGGGGCAGTTGCTTAATTGGGCCAAAATGGCTTACAAGGGAACATTGCACCCGATGTGTCTGGGATTTTGCCGATATTTTGTCATCTGAAAGAGCATAAAGAGTAGATGAAGAATCATCCCTATATTGGGGGCCAATACTCTAGCATTATCGAGAAAATCGCTTTTGAAATTTCAGAAATTTTTTTCTTTACTTAAATAGCGAATGCTCGGACATTCCACTACATGTTGTACATGGTTACATGTTGTAGTGGTTACATATTTGGAATTTTAACAATAATTGTTAAAATTCCAAATATAATGTAAACTTTAAAAAGTGCAAAAGTTTAGAGAGGAAAAAAACAATTCAGAAACTACCAAGAATTGAACCTACACCCTCAGACCATCGGAATCAGAAACTACTGAGAATTGAACCTACACCCTCAGACCATCAGAACCCCGACGTAGCCACTATGCCACTACAACATATAATGGAATGTCCGAGCGTTTGCTATTTAAGTAAAACAAAAAATTTCTGAAATTTCAAAGCAATTTTCTCAAACGCTAGAGTAGGTGGCCCCCAATATAGGGGTGATTTTCATCTACTCTTTATGCTCTTTCAGATGACAAAATATCGGCAAAATCCCAGACACATCGGGTGCGATGTTTCCTTGTTCGTCCCAATGCGTCCTAATTAAGCGGAATCCACTGTATATAATTTTCTGCAACTGATTAAAATGTGAGCTTATTGCTCAATTCACTATTGTCCTATGTATTTTAAAGAGAACAACTAAGCATAGATATTGAGAATTCATCAAATTTAGATTTCATTTCTATGTATTAACTTATTGTTTTCAAATATTTCAGGATTAGTTTATCTGAATAGGCATTTTGTAACTATTTTGTCACAGTTGGGTGTGCCAGATAATAAATTTATCAATCTTCAGAAAGAAATGTTGGAAAGATTTCTTCAAAGTTTTATTAATGAAGAAAATGCAAGAGACATTCTAAATGAAAATTGTTCATTTCACATTAATTACAATGCAGTGTACAAATTTGGTATTGAAATGCTACATGAACCTTTTTTTGTATCATTACTCAAGGCAATATTTGAAAAGCACATAGGTAAATAAATTTTTATTTAAAGTTATATTGAAAATTTTTTGTAATAGTTTACTTATAGTAATGTTTGTTTATATATATATGTAGAACTTTTAAAGGAAAAAACCAAAATTTTGATTCCCTTGCATATGGGAAGAACTATGTTTGGAGTATTGGATGAGACAAAACAGCTGAAATACGGACAAGTATTTGTACAATATTCTAAAGATATTTGGAATAAAGAAGATAGAACTCTTATTATTCATAAAGGTAAATCAAATATTTCATAAATTAATTGTTCCTGTGAATTGAAGCATATGATTCAATAGGTATAACAAAGAAAATATTAAATTTACAAGCAATCCCTGACTTATATAGATCCAAATTTAAATGTAGTAGTTTACTTTAAACATCAGTTATGGCTATATTCACCAGAGTGGATTAATACTCGGATCCAAGATCACTCCCATTTTTCGTATTCACAATAACAAATTTCGAGTGGTTATTTAACTCGTTCTTTCAATGGATTAATTCTCGAAGAAGGAGTCGATGCATGCGCATAATCAGCCAATTCAGAAAACAAGATGGATGACTGTGATTTGTGGATTTGTGCAAAGACTTCTTGCTTTAACAAGAGTTAAAAGAAAACCACATTTTTCAGAAAAAGACAATCTCGAAAAATATATTCAGTAAGACATAATGATATTGATGTACTAAATACAGATCAGTTCCTCAACTGATATCATTTGCATAAAGAAATGGTTTGTTTGCTAGCTGAGAAATTTCGTAATGAACTTAGCTTTAATAGTGAAAGAAACAATTATCTGTCACGTATTCTTCCATGCTTCTTGTTTTTGACAATTGGTTATTAAATTTTTTTATTTTCTAATATAGTTTTATATTTTTCTATTAATTCTAATAAACAATTCCTTATTAAAATTTGAATAATTTTTCTTAATAGAATCTATTCTGATCTTGATGCTGAAAATCATGTGAAAGCACAGAATTTTTGTGCATCAAAGTATGCGCACAAAGTCATGTAACACAGTTCAATGAATCAAAGCTAGTCTTACAAAGCTGCAAGAGTTAAACAGCCAATCGAATAATCCGGTTTCAAAAAATGTTGATGAATACGAAAGAAAAATAAATGGAATTCACAATTCGATCCTGATTTATACAATCTTCGGATTGACACTTGTCCATTAAGGAGTCAGGTCTGAACTCAGCCCCCTCTCTAAAAAACTAAACTTGTGGGACTCTAAATTGAATCCAGATCCTTCAAGATGGCAAATGATTGTTTGATCATGTGATTTATGTACTTATTCTTTAATATAACTATTTTTAATATTAAATCTTTACAATGCACTAGTGTTCTATAACATATGTAGATTCTATTTATATAGTTTGTGGAATGATTCACCTACATAAGTAGGGGATTGCATATATTGTCACTGATATTACTATATATTCAGTAAAATCACGTACAACTTCAGAGATCAACAAATACTTGATTCTAAAGAAGTATTGGTTCTGTGTATTGCCAAAAATATCAGTATAAAAAATATGAATAGATGGATGGGAAGAACCTGAACAATCTATTAATTACACTATGTAACAACATTTTTTGTTCTTGAGTAATAAGTGCTATTTCCTGATTGCTTATACCTAAAATAATTGAAAATTGCTATTATTCCCCACAAACTTTCCTTTTGCAGCCAGGACAGTGATAATTTGAAATTTACCTATTTCCAATGAGAAAATGAGTGAATTTGTATCTTTTCATTCACATAAAGTCAGAATTTGATTCATATGTTTATTTTTAACTTATATACTACAATTTAACATATACAGTGAAACTTGTTAAAATGACCACCTTGGTATAGTGACCACCTGGCTTGAGACCAAATTTCAAAAGCTGACTTGTTTCCCATAGGATGTAATGCTGTTTTTGTTCTGTATAGTGACCACCCATCTAATGTATATATTGATTACTCACATAGTTTTAAGAAATTTTAACCTACTAAAGTTACCAAGAAGATTAATTTCACAAAAGAATTACTGTATTTTCCTTAGAATTTTTTTATGATAAAATAGCCTGTTAAACTGATATATTAAAAAGTAAATATTGTAATATTACTATATGTACCTTTCTACAGTATTTTAATTTAGGTTTAACTATGTTAAATGTAAATATACAGGTTAGTATTAATTATATAAGACTTCATCTCAGAAGGTGATATATGCTATGTCGTCATTATCGCTTTATGATAAGTTGATGATTTTAATTAATATAAATTTGCAGTTTGGATTACTTTACTCTATTCACAGTTCATTCACCTCAGTGAAAAAGATATCCCCTATTCAATCAAAATCCAAAAAGCTCAGTTACAACAGAATTGGAACTGATTAATTTCTTAGAATACAGTACACAAAGAATAACTACTAAGAAGTTTGGAGTCTGCAAGACATGTTCATAACATTAATAAGTGAAAAGTTGAATGCTATGAATTGGCAAATGAAAATGAGAGTTTATTTTAACATGCAATTTTCATTAGTGTGTATAATTTTTTTTTAGCATTCAATATATAAGAACTTATGAAACTATAAGAGCTTTGATTTTCAATTTTTTTATTATGAGAAGTGGTTTTTTTCTTTTGGAGAAGGGGAGGATTACTGTTCTGTATAGTGACTACCTGTGAAAAGTGACCAGTCAAGTTGGTCACTTTAACAGGTTTCACTGTATTTTAAATCTTTTGTGATCATTTTTGTATAAAAGTGAGTAGTTTTTTTTTTTTAAATTTATGCTATAGTATAAATCATTTTTCACAAATCAGCTCCCAAATGTAGTCTTCTATCATGTTCTTGTTACACTGTCCTTGATAGCGATATTCAAAGTACAGTATATTTTGATGGAAGTGCTTATCTTGCTTTGCCATGTAGCTCTCATATTTTTGAATTATCAAGATGAGCATCAAGGATATGGATTTTGATGGACATCCTGCATCCCATTTTGCCATAGCTCTTCACCAGTCTCTCAAACAGTTCCAGTTTATCTTGTGATTTGCCCCTAACCATTCTAACAAAGCTGATCCAAGCTGCTTTCTCCTTTGTAATGAGTATGGGGAATTCCTTGTACTCAGTACAGTCACAAATCAAAGTTTATGAGGAATAACACATTTTCTATATTTTTAAGGCATAAGCCATGAGGAAATAACAATTACTATCAAGAACAAAAAATTAATACACTGTGCAACAAATTTTTATTAACTATTTTTTAAACTAGCACTTAAAATGAGAAGCAGTAGACTGTTTTTTAAAAAAAATTATTTTTTTTTATATATTTAAAATACATTTTGTTTTTGTGAAAGGGGTCTACTGCTGCTCATTTTAAGTACTAGTTTAAAAAATACAAATCATTAAAAATTTACAAGAGCAGAAACAAAGGTTTCAAAATGTATTAACTATATTTTGTTATAGAATAATATCATATATACTTGTGTATAAGCCAAAAAATTTTTCTGAAAAAAATTTTTGAAGAGTGGTTCACTTATTCATGAAGTACAAAAACTGGAAAATTTTTCTCAAAATCATCAGCAGCATGATCTACCATATTTATCCCTAATGAGATCATTATCTTGCTAATTCTTTTGATTTTTTTTTCTTTTTGTTAAAAAAATGTGTACATACATGACTGTGTATAAATTAATATTTTTATAGATATTTGTATACTGCACATATATTGAAAATATATAAAGTGGTTGTGTTGCCTCTTTGTTCTATAAACATGGTATCATGATAGCAGCTGAATGCATCATTTTTATTTTTTAAAATGCCTATTTTTTCTCAATTATATTATTAAAAATACGTAGATGTATATGAATGTTATATTTAAATAAATTCAAAATTATTAATTTATTGGACCTTTGACAAATAGGATCATGAATGTGTAAATCAATATTTTTTACTGAGTAAATATAGTTGCCACTAATGCCCACTTCATCATTTAATATTAAATAGAAGCATAACGATTGCCAGTACTCCTGACTGAAAATGTGTGCATTTTCAAATACTTCTGATATTTATAAAATACAAAATGATTATTTTACAGCTGATCTTGAACATTAGATTTGCACTTCTAATGATTGTGTGCGCCCCAATCAGCTTTCAATTCCAGTCAATTTCAGCAAAATTTCTATTACATGTTTTGAGTTTAAATTTTTTTATCACTTAAATTTTGTTAATTAGTTTTGTTGAGATTTGAGAATGATGGAAATTTTATATTATTTCTTTGATATTTTCTGTCACTTTAATAAAACTGCATTGTAGAGAACAAACATGATGCAACACAACATGATCATGTCTTGATCTTTATTCAGCATTTTCTTTGCATTGCATTGTGATGTTTCAATGCAGTAAGTTTGAGTTTTTGTTTTTTATTACAATAGTGAACCAAATTTTGAAAAGTTTTAAAATTATAAAAAGTTTATTTCAATAATTGTCGTATTGTTCTAACCCTTGAAAGTTGGGGTAGCCTCATCTATGATTTTCACATTTTTATGTTGTAGTTTGCTGTATATTGCTCAAGTTTCAGAATGGCTGTACTTGGTTGGTCATTTAAGACATTTGTATAATTTTTCTTTTCAGCAATTATTATTGATTCTTCCAACAACAAATCCTTTTTATTAAAATACATTTTTATGACCTTTTTTCTGTCCATTCAATACACCCAATTCTGTTTTTACACGATAGATATGTTCCCAAAGAATTTGTGTAAAAAATATATACTGTATCTATGGAAAAATAGGAAAGTTAATTCCAGATCAAAAAAAGTCAGCAAAAATAATACAATAAGCTATATGAAAAATCATATTAGAATCTTATCATTTTTACATGCTTGCACTTTTTATTTCATAAAGATTGTGCATGTATATAAAAATGCATTATATAAAGTAAATTATCATTTGAAAATAAAAATAACATATAACTAATTCATTAACACAAAAATTAGGCAAAATAATATGAGTTATGCATAAGATTTTATTTGTTGTCATTTTCTGGCAATAAATGCATATGTTTGCATTAGACATTGATATCACTACTATCACTATACTCTTTACCATATAAGGCAGCTCATTTTTCATTGAAAAGAGCTTAACAGATTGCAAAGGTCAATTCATCCAATAGAATAACTGGTTTTTGTTTCTTTCATCAAATAGCAATTTACTTTTTACCATTGCTAATAATTTGAAATGTTTATCTTTTAAAAATTGCTAAATTAATACTCTACATTTCATGAATATGCTATTAAATATTAAATTAAATCTCTAATCACTTAAAATTAAATAAATACAACGAATGAAATGATCGTTTTTTAGTATTTAGCAGTAATGGCAGATATTACAGTTGTTTGTAAGTGAGGAGAAATGTTGCACAGTCAAGCTGGAGATATAATTTTAAACGTATATATAAATACTTCGGAAGGCAGAAATCTATGCGAAGTGATATTTTCAATAAAACTTTACTCGCTACTAGTGTTTTTACATCAACAGTTAAAAGAATTGTAACTGAAGGAAGCAAAACAGCAGACAATGATCTGGAAATGGTAAACATGCTAAGTTAAATTGTCAACACTTGTTGGAGATGCACCTTCCTTGGCTTGGCCATGCCATAAAGTCCTTTTAAGACGAAAGCATTTGATAAACATTAACAAAACGTACAATAAAAACATCAAAAAATTAACGAAATAAAATGTAAATTTTTAAAATAACTTTTTAAATTATAATTAGTTTTAGCATTTATAAAGTAAAGATTAAAATATTTTAATCTGATTATTATGTTTTTAAATCAAATATCAAATTGAAAATGGTAATAAATTCTCTATTGTGATCTGTTTTACATCATATTGCTTATCTCTAAAGACTTGTCAATCATTGAATTTGGTTTTGAAAGTTCTTCTTTAGTTGAAAAGACTATAGAAATATTTTGGTCATCGGCTTCTTGCTCCATTGGTGAAATTCTTTGTGTGAGTCTGTTGAACAAAATTAGCACTAATCTCCTGTGGTGCCGATGTTAAAGTGGTTTTAAGAATGAATTTATTATTAATCATTGTGTTTGTGTTTTAGCTAGGCCATTATATAATTCTCTCTAAGATGCCATTAATGACTTCAGATCACATTGAAACTTTCCAGCTCATTCTTCATTAGGATCATGTTTGAAAAAATGATTTGAAAATTATAACTTATCATTTTTGATTTTTCAATAAAATTAAAAATGTATATACACACAAATTTTATTCTAACTTTTATTAAATTTTTTATACTATTAAACAACAAAACAGTATTTTTCAATTTAAACACCAGGGCTTAAAATGCAGACAAAACAAATTCCCTATTGAAGTCATACATGTAATTAGGGGAATTCCCCAGGATTTTCTTTTCTAATTGGAACCAAAAACAACAACATGGAAGTGAATAATGCGATGCAAATGCTATAAAATAATTTATTTATTGGACAGCTGACTGGAAATATGGAATTTTGTTTTTGTTTAGTAAATAAGATTAAGTTTTGTATTTATTATGTAGAATATTAATAACTAGTTAGCCCTTGGTCACTATGTGCCCAAATACACCAAAACGAAACATTTGTTTCTTATCATATTCACTGTAATATGAAAAAACTAGTTAGCCCTTGGTTACTAAGTGCCCAAATACACCAAAAACGAAACATTTGTTTCTTATCTGTCAAATTTGAGTTTTTTTCATTTATTTAGCATAACCTTCTATTTAATGCTTTTGCTTTGTTTTTTTTCTTCCACACCAAACTTTAAAATTTTCTTTATACGAAATTGGCAGCTAACAAACAATCGATTTACTGATTCACTTATTTAGATAATAATTATAATTTCTGAAATGAATAAAATATTATTTAAATTCTGAACTAACTAAATATTTTTTAAATGCAACTTTTATGTAGCCTCGACACACCGAATGCAAACTGAAGGCAACATTTATGTAGCCTCGGTGAGGCGAATGCAAACTGATCTCTCGAGCCGGGGAACAGTCAACATTTTTCGATCGAAAAAGACAGAAATTGAAGTCAAATAATTTACCGATTCACTTATTTAGATGATAATTATAATTTCTGAAATGAATAAAATATTATTTAAATTCTGAAATAAATTAAATAATATTTAAAGGCAACATTTATGTAGCCTCAATGAGGCGAATGCAAACTGATCTCTCGAGCCGGGGAACAGTCAACATTTTTCGATCGAAAAAGACAGAAATTGAAGTCAAATAACAAAATGAAGTACACAAACATAAATAAGAAGTAAACTGTTATAATTTAAAGCAAAATTTATAATGAGATTGGGATTTAGTTTTCTAAAAGACGCAATTAAAAATTTGAAGCGAGAGAAAACTGTAACGGCAACACTTCTGGCGCGGGAGTTCGCACATGCGCAGAAACATGGACTCCACACGCTTATTCCTTTTTTATATATGATTGTCTTGATATGTATATTGGTTATTTTTTGTTTCATTATCCCCACACAAGAGGCGATTTGTCTATAGTGCTAAAATAAATAAATAAATAAAAATAATTTCAGTATGTTTGGAGCCAAAATAATTATAGTATCTGAATTACAAACAACTCAATTTACAAACAAAACTTATTTATGAATTATGCTCATAACTATAAGAATGCCTATAAATACTAAATATCCTACACAAGATATGCTGTCAGCTTGATTGGCAATGTTGAAATGCTGGCAAAGGATTGATTCTAGATCCATTTCTTTAAAAATTTATATAAGGATTCTAAGCTTAATCTATTTATTCCTATCCTTTACAGTTCTATACAAGTAATATTTAATTTAAATTTTGCTATTTTGTTACTGAACTGTGGACCAAGATTGAACTATTTTATAATTTAATCTTACAAATTTTATGTACAGTATTTCCTTATTTTCTAATACTTGTATTTAAAAAAATTTGAAAATGTCTATAATTTCCTTAATTTAAATCTTCTAGGCATCAATTTCCTACATCTCGAACAGTAAACCCTAGCATACCTTCATGGCAGATGGTAGAAAATGATCCACAAAATAATATTACTGCAGTCAGTATATCTGAAGTGGAACCATTATCTGTGATATCTACATTGGTAAATATGACATTTTTTTTCAATATAGTATTAATTATGTTTGATTATTTGTGTTTTCATATACAGTCGAAGCTGGTTATAAAGGAATCAAGGAGACCTACACTTTTGTCCCTTATATCCGAATGCGCAACAAATCGGCACGTCATCAGGTGGGCAAAGTAAACATTAAAGAGTTTTTAACTAGGGTTGTTATTTTGGTTATTTGACTTCTGTAATTATTCGGTTACTGGTTATGGATCCTGTATCTGCGGTATACATAAAATGGGAAATAATTAATACTAGATATTACTCCTCATAATCACATAAATGAGCAGAAACTTGTCATTTAGTCATTTAATCTCATAAACTTGGAGTATAACTCTTCTTCTTCTTTTTGTGTATTTAAAGGCAACATTTATGTAGCCTCGATGAGGCGAATGCAAACTGATCTCTCGAGCCGGGGAACAATCAACATTTTTCGATCGAAAAAGACAGAAATTGAAGTCAAATAACAAAATGAAGTACACAAACATAAATAGGAAGTAAACTATTATAATTTAAAGCAAAATTTATAATGAGATTGGGATTTAGATTTCTAAAAGACGCGATTAAAGATTCGAAGCAAGAGAAAATAGTAACTGCAACACTTCTGGCACGGGAGTTCGCACATGCGCAGAAACATGGATGGACTCCATATGTTTATTCCTTTATTACATATGATTTTTCTTAGAATTTTGGTTGATCATGTTAAAGCAAAACAAAATTATGTAAAAAGAGAATGAAACTTTTTTAAAATCATATTAAATCAAAATTGTGTAAAAAAAGAATTGGATGTATGTAAATTATATTCACAAAATCTTTTAGCAACTGTGATATTCAATAAATTAATAAAGAATAGTTATTTTATATTAATTTAAAAATTTTTCAAAACTTCTAAGCAATATTGCATCATTTATGTAAGATATTTTTAATGATGAATTACTTGCTGAGAAGTTTTGTAAAATTAATATAAGACAACTATTGTTCATCAAAGTTTTATTCTATCTTAATAATTATTAATTATTTAATATTTAATTTTACTAAAATTAACAAAAATATATTACTATTTTTTTGATTCGAACACATGATTTATTCAAGTAATCCTACAAATTTTTTTTCATTTTTTATTGAAAGAACTAGGAACACAGAAAATTATTCAAATTTTATTGTCAATCTAGAATAAAAATAGTCATACCTCGACTTAAGTTGTTTTTGACTTTACGTAGGTTTTTTGTTAATAGGAAAAAATAAAACTCTATTAAAGGCTGGGTCTCACAGGCATAAAAATGCAATGTATTTACATTGCATTTTATGCTGGTATATTGATGCTAATGTTACTTTCGCTATATGGCTCGATGGTGTCTTTATACCGAAATTCACTCTTGTCCAACTTTTTGTGCGGCATACAAGAGTATGTTGACCATTCATCCAATTGGAATATGGTTATTGAAAGTTTAGAATTACTTAGAAGCTTAAAAATGTTATTAGTGACATTAGGAGGCTATTTATAGGGGGTCTAGGTTTTTTAAAGAATTTATTTGAATTATGTCATTTCTCAACTTAAGTCAGGAATTTTGGAACAAATTAACGACTTTTATTATTTAAATTAACAGCAAAAAAATAAAAGCTTCATATTTCTATCTCTAAAAGTCAATGCTCTCTGTCAGAAGTTTGCCACTATCTTGTTTATAGTCCTGACATGCTATGTATGTAGATACAATGATTTTTTGTGGTACTGTTTAATTTCTACATATCGTAAAATGCTATTTTAAATCATGATTGAACATTTATTAAAAGCAATTTTATTTGTTTATAAACAAGTTAATGTGATCAAGTTTTTCCCAACAATAAGCACACATTTCATAAATTACATGCAATATAGAATTTCCATTGTTTATTAAATGTATAAAATAATATATAGATAATGGATTATTTCCTATTTTTGGTTGTATGAAGAGCGAGATTATTTTTTAATATGTTTTGTAGAAATATGTGCTGTTATTAAAAAAAAATAATAAAAAATATATTGATAGACTGCTATGTTAGGATTGCTGTGTAATGTAAGCATGGCAATCTCTGATATTTTCAATAACATTTGGGTGATCTTGGTTAATAAATCAATATTTGTTAATAATTGAACTAATATTAATGATTATTATGCATTTATCTGGTTCACAAAGTTTCTGCTTCCTACAATAATTGGATTATGGATGCATTTCCTATTTCATTAATTGCAAAGAAATTTCTTTTGCATATTTTGTTTTCACTTTCTTATATTTTGTAAGTTTTGAATAATAATTGCTATTGCAAAAAACCTGACTATTATCACTTATTTCCATCTGACATAGCAATGATTTGTTTCTTCAAATTAGACAATGAAAAATTTGTTTTGACATTAATCATAAACCCATCAGGATTTCAAAGTAGTTATAAAAAGTGAAAAAATCATGAAATATAGTCACTTGTATTTTTTTTACATATTAAGGAAAAAATATTTTATTATTATAAAATATAAAAACAAAATTGCATTCAACATAGACTGTACTGGATGTGTCTGCCATTTTGGATTGTACTGCATTGTTACTTTCTGAATGGTGAAAATTTTAGATGTTGCATCAGTATGTTAGGCAGGGCAACAATATATTATTATAGCATGAATGGGTAGTAAAATTGGTTGTACATTATAATGAAAATACATTAAATGTGTATATGTTAAATGGAGTATATCTGTGTGTACTGTATGTGTATAACTGTATACAAGTAGTCCTCAATTTACAACAGAGTTTGGTTCCAAAAATTTCCAACTCCATTGTCATAAGTTGGAAATGCTGAAAATTTACGGATTTCTCACTACTGATGTTTATTAGGGCTAGTACTACGGTTCCCTAGTACTAGAGCTGTAGTATTACGGCTCCCTTAGTACTCTATTTGAGTGGAAAGGGGCAATCAAAATTTAGCCACCAAGCTTATCCATACAAATAGAAATAAGAAAGAAAGACATAGAAGAAACTCACTCACTCCCAGTTTATAACTCAGGAAAAGATGTTTACTAGGACACTATGTATTATCTTAATAAACATAAAGAACACAAAACAGGAATCAGATACAAAAACAGATGCTTTCCATACATCTGACCATTAGGTGTGGGGAATCTAACCAAGTCAACTGTATTGACCATTAGCAGAATTTATCAATGAGAATGTCTTTGAAAAGTAAAGTGTAAGTATGAATTGGTCTTAAATCAATCTAGTTGTAATTTAAGGATTATCTGTTTATATATCCAATAAGAATCTATATAACTGAAGTAAATAAAATTAATTTAGCAATAATAATAATTTTATTTCAGGAGATGTATTGGTAACAAAACATCCATGCATGCATCCTGGTGATGTTCGTAAATTTGAAGCAGTTGACATTCCAGAATTAAGACATATTAAAGATTGCATTGTTTTCCCAGCAAAAGGAAAGAGACCTCATCCTAATGAAATGGCTGGTATGTATTCTATATACTAGAGCTGAAAAATTTTGTAAAGAAATAATTTTTATATAAGAGGATTGGTTTATACCTGGGTCATTTAAAAATAGAATATTTTTTCAGTACATAAAAGATTCATTAGCTTAGTTGTGGCACTCCCATTGATTCACTATTCCTATTCTACCTGACTAACTGACATTCCTAACAAAGATCATTATCTTATTAAAGATTATTAAAGATCATTATCTTATTGATTTTGTTTTCAAAATTCATGGCTATATATGATTATTCAATATATATATATCAGATTGTTTGTTTGTATTAGGTAATCTCTTAAATGATAGAAGCTATAACTGGCAAACTTGGCATGATTTTGATAAGCCAATTTTAATAATTAGATTATTTAATGATTGTTAGAGTAAGCATTGTTAAAGAATATCAAATAATACAGAAAGCTCCCGATTGTACTACACAGTAATTCCAGAGACTATTAGAGAGTTTAAAACAATAAATAATAATGTGAAAGTTAGTTGTAGAAGACCAGCTTACAGAAGAGCACTTATGATATTTAGTCTCCTTAAAAATGTAAAAGATAAGTATAACCAAGATGAGCATGCAGGAGTGTATAAAGTGCCAATAGAAAACCTAGATACTAGTCGGAATGAGGTTTATATAGGAGCAACATCTAGGAATTTAAAGAATAGGATTAAAGAGCATAAAAGAGATGTGAAAATGTTAATCTCACAACTGCATTAGCAAGGAGAACTTACAAGAAAAATGTAAATACTACCTCTGTCCATAAAGTTCCGTGAAAGACATCATATTGCTCATGGTTGTAAAAGTGCGCCACCGCCGTATCCCATGCCGGACAGCTCAAGACATGTGTAAACGAATTTCAGAGTGGCAGTACTCCAAGTGTGCTTCTCATGCATAAACAGCACATTGTAAAGTAAAGGCTTAGTGCATCTGGTTGAAACTCTATGAAGGTCTCATCCATAAAGAATTCCTCCCTGAGGGATCAGGGAGGAATTCTTTGTGGATGAAACCTTTATGGAGGAATTCTTTATGGATGTTGCTGCAACAGATCAAGCAGATACGCCCCCAGTACGCCAAACAAGGCGACTGGACCTTGCTCCACGATAATGCCCTGCCACACACTGCCTTTCTGGTGCAACAGTTCTTGGCCAAAAGAGGAGTTGTGTCACTCAATCACCCACCCTACTCCCCAGACTTGTCTCCCTTAGACTTCTTCTTGTTCCTCAAATTGAAATCAGCTCTGAAGGGACAGAGGTTTTTGGACATTTTGGACATCAAAAAAGATTATTAAAGATCATTATCTTATTGATTTTGTTTTCAAAATTCATGGCTATATATGATTATTCAATATATATATATCAGATTGTTTGTTTGTATTAGGTAATCTCTTAAATGATAGAAGCTATAACTGGCAAACTTGGCATGATTTTGATAAGCCAATTTTAATAATTAGATTATTTAATGATTGTTAGAGTAAGCATTAACGACTACGCCAGGAGTTTCCAGGACTTGTACAGCCATTCCTAGAAGTGCATTACCATCGACGGGGGATTACTTTGAAGGGCAGTAACTGCTGTTTCAGGTAAGTCAAAAATCCATTTGCAATATAGATACATACACTGAACTTTATGGACAAAGGAAGTATAAAATGGAATGATAGCAGAGTAATAAAGCAAATAGACGATATAAGAGAACTATATACAGCGGAAGAAATACAGATCTATGAGGGCACTAAAGAAGGAACTGTTATAAATAATAGATAGACAAATAGCATCTCCAAAGCTTGGAAATTCGCTTTGGGGATGTTCTCCAGTTCGATGGAAATACATAGGGTCTAGCTTTAATTCAACAGTAATACCTTAAGAGTAATTTTAATAATATACTCTTAAGGTATATAGTATAATATTTAATTTTTTAATTTTTTTAATCTTTGTTTTAGTGGTAATTTTATTTATCTTTGTGTTATTTTAGTTTATAACTTTGTATAATCTAGATTAATTGTGAATACGAATGAATTTTAAAAATTTAAATATTAGAATTCCTGTTCTTTGTTCTTTAATTCTACCGTTTTGTTTCTGGTCTTAAATAATTTGTTCTGCAATTCAAACAATTTTGTAAGAGCTGATGATGACTTAAGTGTAAGCCAAAAACGTTTCTTGTAATAAAAAGTTGTAATAAAAAGTTATAGAATCATATTGGTCTGCTTTTCAGTGCTGAATAAATAATAAATTATCAGTAAGGTACAGACTAAAGCAGTAAATTTCGGAAGCTTTATTTCTTATAAAGCAAAAACATTTTTCATACATTATTTTATTAACATAAGAAAAGTAGCTAATAAACAATTATTTTATTTATTTGTGTAGTACAGTATTGTAATTCACCCATCAGGAAGGTTATTTTTGAGTATTAAGGTTTGTTTACACGAGGTATCAGATTAGGCTTAGAAGTATTGAACTGCAATATAAGTAATCTTTGTTACTTATCATAATTATATCTTTTAGGTAGTGTTAATTTTTACCATTCTTCTATTTCTGAAATTCCTATATTATTTCATTTCATATACACACTATTCTTTGCAGCAACTTTATCACTTATACAAGAAATCCGTTTAAGATATTTTTAAACTTATTTTTAATGTCAAAAATTCTTTATATATACAAATACACATTAAAACATGGCACTTTAAGAGAAA
>AYEL01067521.1:0-14099 GCA_000484575.1 Olivierus martensii
AAGTTATTGGCCAAATCTACTTTTTTTTTAAATCTCATATTAAGTTTTTATACTTTTGAATGTATTGGATAAAAATAATATCATCTAAAGAATAAATTTCTCTAATATATAATTACATATTGTTTTATATTATATAAATATATAAATTTATTTATGCAGTGCAAAATAATCATATCAATTATGATTCTATTACTACATTAATTAATGTTTCAATGAATAAAATCTTATTAGCTTAAAAATACATAACGTTTCTATCAAATACAGTATTCCTAAATTTCTCCAAAATATTATATAAATAAATATATTTATCGGTAAATATATATTTACAATATAGTCTTCTGCGGACCACTACGATGGTCTGTATAAAAAATTATCACACATGCGTTATGTTTATGTATACGTCGATACTCTTTTTTATACGTTCCACACATTGAAAGGAAAAAATATAAATATTTTAAAATTCGAAGAAATTCAATAAGTAATAATGTCAAATGACGGTATTAAATGAAGTTATCAGAGAAAATGATTTCTTATGCTGAATTTTAATGATGTTTCTAAAATTGCAGAATGAAAATTTAAAACGAAAAAAAAAACATTCAATTTTTTCTATTAAATAACGTAATAACACGAAAATGAAAAGTTTACCCATTTTTAATTTAATTTTTAAGAATAAAAAAAAATCATATTTTTTATTCTTAATAAGCTATAAAACATTATTGATCTACATTTTCTATTTGTTGTTATTATATATAAATATTTAAAATTCAAAGACATTTCCAAAAAAAAATATTTTATATTTGTTAGCATTTTAAAATTGTTTGGGTAATAAAAAGTTTTTGAAATAATAGTTTATTATTTTTTATAAAAGATTTAATTTAAAATCCTTGGCAGTTTTTTTATAGCATTTTTGTCCAATCAAAATATTAATTAGCAATATTATACAAATAAAACACTATTATTAGGTTAATCTTAAAGCACTGATAAAAAATTTAATTTAAATGATCAAACTCGATATTAAACTACGTTATAGTAGTTTATAGCACATTTACTGTCATGGTTAACGTTCAGTTCAATCTACTAATTAGTGCAGCATCACATCAGTTCTCTTGATTAAGAACTAGCTAACAGCTGCGTGGATAAGACAAGTTTTAATTTTATTTAATGTAAAATTTGATCGGATTTCTCGAAAATTTAATATAACCGAATTTTAAAAAAAGGAGAGATCAAATTAATTTATTTTTAGCAAAATAATTATATTTCGCACATTTTTAAATGCCGAATATAATTTGTTTTTAGATTGTTAAAATATCTAAACGATAATCTTCCATGTGATGATTAAAAATTTATAAATTTGATCATAATAATTTATAAAATAATTCAAACAACTTCATCATCTGCTACATTTCTCATTCTTTGGCAATCTTTGGAGGTCAATAAACGTATTTAATTTAAAAACGTCTTCTTAACAATTTTATGATGGATTAATTTGACTTATCAAATCTATACCATGAAATTTCTGCTTTTGATTTTGAAAATACGTTAATATTTATTTAACAATTTCTATCTGTTTTGTTATCCTTCCGAATGAAATAAAAACACAATTCAAAATTCTAACTTATTTAAAAAGCTGTGAACAGTAAAATCAATGCGGTTTGAATGCAGTTTTATAAAAAGGATTGACGTTACGGTTCTAATTAGACAATCATAACAAAATCGTGATTAAATTTGACACACTGTCGTTTACCGTACAAATATAATTATTAACAATAAGGGAAAAATAAATGATAACATACATTTGGAGGTGCAGATGTAACCTTCGGTTGAAACTTCCCTGTTCGACCATAGTGTTCGCATGTGAAGCCAGATTCAATTGAAATTGGATAATTAACTGTTTTAAAACTTTCCACGTTTCATTTCACATCGAAACAAAAGTACTAGCTATTCGTATGACGTACTGTATTATAGCAGTATGACGAAACACAACGGCAACTTTAAAGTATAGCACCAAAGCGAATACAGTACGTTGTACAGATCGCTCCTATTAATCTCGCAAATAGGCATTTTGGGTTTGAGACTAAACAATATGGCAAGTGTCCGGTTGTGGTTGGTTGCGTGTGTATCGATGTCAAACAATCAACAATTTGCCTATAAATTTTGTGTTTTACGTAATTAATCGTGTTTAAAGAATTTTTTTGTTCGCTTTAAGGTATTCTATGAAATATCTTTTAATTTTATTTAATGTTATTGTTTGAAATATAAAATTAGACATTTCAAAAATATCACATAGATCGATGATTTAAAAAAATTATCATTTCCTTAAATTTATGTAACCAAAACCTAAGCAGAATTCTATGAAAAATTAATATGTAAGTGAATTAATAGCAAGCTGTAAATTTTCGCGATTTTAATTAAATTGCATGTTCGGTACGAATCCCAGGTACTGTACTTAGTTTTATTGTTTTGAAAATCGATTTTGATTATAAGCATATACCAAAATTAAAATATCTCGGTTTTGTGATATTCTTTCAGGATACAGACATCAAAGAATGACATTTTATGAAGAAAGAATTATATTTATTTTAATAATTAAATAAATTACTTGAGTTTTGATAAAATTATATTTTGCCTAGTTTTATGATTTAACAATTAAACATTTATTTTATTTTCATATTTTCATTATATTGTAATTATCTAGCTATAATTTTTATATTAATTAACAATCTTAGATTTAATTAAATAAAAGTTAATTTTTCTTATACTCAATTTTAATAATTATAATATAATTATTAAAATTGAGATTCTGATTAATCATATTATGATTAATCAGAAACTTATTCATTCATTATAAAATCTCAATTTTTATTTTTTAGTCTTTAACTTAACTTTTAACAATATTTAAGAATTACTTTTAACAAAAATTTAAAAAAGTAGAATCTGTTTTTATATAGTGAATATTCATTATTAAAAATTTATCTGTTCACAGTATGCATATAAAATCTATAATATAATAATGGTTAAAGATTTAAAATGATGAAATCATATGAAAAAATTTTAATTTAATAATTAAAACTATGGATATAGACTAAATACTGTTTTTATATAGAATGATCTCTTAATACAAAGAAGTCTAAAAAGTTAATAATGAGTATTCTTAATTCATTTATTATATCTTTTTAATATTTTGAAAAGTCTGTATAATAGTAAATGAATAAATCTAATAAATGCAATTTTAAATAGTAATCATCATATTCACATTAAAAGATAAGCTATAAATTTTTATTAAGTGATCAGATGGAAAAACAGATCAGTCTTTAGTAATAAAATCAGATTTTATTTATAAATAAAATTTTTAAAAAACAATTTGCAGTAAAATAATTATAAGAAACTATTTTTTAAAATAAAAGAACAAAAATAGCGCTAAATTGCAGCTGAGGTAGACAATTTTATTAGTTAATATGCAAACGTTTTCGGCCATGTAGCCATCTTCAGGCATTCCATTCTAAGATTCAAAAATTAAAATTCTTACAAGGAATATAACAACTACATTGCTATGGCAACCGCGATACATCATATCTCAATATGGTTATAATTAACAAATACATCAAATTAAAAATGTGTTAAAACGACAAAATAATAATAAATGATGATAAAAGAAAAAGAAAAATAGGTTATGATAATATAGGTTTAACAAACAATGCTGGGAATAGTCACAACTAAAGTTCATTGGTGCTTTCTTTTACTGAGGGCTGTAGTAAAAGCCCTCAGTAAAAGAAAGCACCAATGAACTTTAGTTGTGACTATTCCCAGCATTGTTTGTTAAACCTATATTATCATAACCTATTTTTCTTTTTCTTTTATCATCATTTATTATTATTTTGTCGTTTTAACACATTTTTAATTTGATGTATTTGTTAATTATAACCATATTGAGATATGATGTATCGCGGTTGCCATAGCAACATAATTGTTATATTCCTTGTAAGAATTTTAATTTTTGAATCTTAGAATGGAATGCCTGAAGATGGCTACATGGCCGAAAACGTTTGCATATTAACTAATAAAATTGTCTACCTCAGCTGCAATTTAGCGCTATTTTTGTTCTTTTATTTTAAAGTATTAAAGAGTATAAGCAGTTTTATCTTCTACAAGTATAAGAAACTATTTCCTATTGGAAAAGATTGAGAATTACTGATTAGTAAATGTAATTGAGAAAATTATTCTTTACTACATTTGAAAATTTTTATTTTATTTATAAATATGAGCTAATGATAACTCATAGTTATTAAATATTTCATTGTAAAACTGTATTTCAATTATTATTTAATAAAATATTTTTTCCATTATAATCCTGTTTAAATCATTGAAATATATAGTATCATAATATTTTATCTGAGTATTTTATTACATAATGTTTATATTTCTCTCATTTTCTTCATATCTTACATCTTTCCTTTGATACTGATGTTAAAAGAGAAATATTAATTATATTCAAAAACAGTCCTACATAGAAATTCACAAAATAAAAAGCTCTGTAATAGGATACAGTATTACAAAGAATTATTATAATATTCTTAATAAAAATGTATATTTATCCTATAACATAAGTTTTTATTTTATATATATATACATACTGTTATAATAAAATTTAAATTGCATATTAGCTTAGAAAAATTATCTACATAACTTTGCATTTGAACTTTTCAGTACAAACTTAAAAATATTGTATTAAAGTAATTTTAAATTTTAACCAAATATTAAATACAGAAAATCGTTGACTTAAGTAAGTAGGTCATTTTGAAAAATCATATGTAAGTTGAAACATATCTTATATAATACTAGTATGTCAAAAGATGTAACATTAAAATTAGTTATATTAAAGAATAAGCATAAGAGCTGCCTGTTTAAAGCAGTCATTTACCATCTTGGAGGGTCTGGATTCAATTCAGAGTCCCACACCTCCAGATTTTCATGAGGCTCATTAATAAAACAATCTAATAAGCACATAAAACATATATATATATATATATAATAAATGATGAAATTAGGAGAAAAATGCTTGTATCTCTGCATTATATTATTATCTGCTTTGATCAGTATATTTTTCCTTTAAATCAGAATCTATGTAAGTTAAGGACAGTCTATAATTTATAGTAGCAGTATGTATGTGTGTTTATTACATATGTAATATAAGTTAAATTATCAACAAATGAACATATTAATCATCAAATTATATATGCATTTCAAACTTGAGCCCATTATCATATATTAATATATATGACAATAGGCTCAGGTTTGTCATTTATTAATATTTTATATAGTTAATATATAATTTTAAGAATAAGGTAACTGTTCATGTATAAGAGTTTAAGGTAACTGTTCATGTATACCAGATATAGAAGTTAACAGATACTAATTTTTCCTAAACTCTGTCAATTATCAGAGATATTGACTGAGAGGTGTTCAATCTTGAACTACATATTAGAACTTTGGTAATGAAAATAAATAAACTTGATTTTCTACATTGGAGGTTAATAATCTCACATTTGATTCCTCTATGATGAAAAAACTTTACTTATTATAGAACACAACTAGCCATAATTTGGTTTATAATATTTTGGTTTGAAAATAATAAAATTATTATATTTTTTAGAATTTTTTAACTTAATGATTTTAAGTTTAAAATCATTATATAAATATTTAATTAAAATAATTATTAATTAAATAAATTGAAAACATTCATTTTCAAATACAAGCATAATGAAATCCATAATTTAATGAATTTTATATATTACTAATAATTTAAATTTGTTTAACTTAAAATTTTTAAGATTAACTTTAATTTTTTGTTATTAGATTATCTTAAATTTTATGCCTTCCTTTAAACTGTAAATTATATGAAGATTTAATAATTTACAAAAATATTTATTTTAGGAATATTTTCAAGTAATGGATCTTTAAAAGCAAATCTATGAATTGTTATAATGCATCGCCGATTAATTCGTCGGACCTCAGCTTTAAAAGCAGTAAAGGAATTAGATGCCTTTCCTAAGATTCCAGAGAGCTATACTGAGACAACAGCATCAGGAGGCACAAGTAAGATAAATATTTTCAAATATCAATAAGTTTATAGATTAAATTATTTATTATTATATACCGTAAATTGCATTTTCTTTATAATGTAAAACTTTATGTTTTACATTATATTAAGTGCAATTTTTAAATTTAACAGTATAGTTTGGATTCAAATTTAATTCAGATATCCCTCCTATAACATGTTCTCCTACAACACGGTTTTGCTCCAACACAATTTGAAAATTGTGGTTCACTCATATAGCACAGTACTTCTACAACATGGTTTTTATTTAACACATTTAGAAAATTATGTTTACTCTCCTACAACACAAACACTTTTCATTAATTTTTGTAAATCCATACTAGGGACACACAATACAAACACAAAATGCAATTATTGATAAATACTTTGCTAAAATTAATCATAAATGCAATTTCGCTAGTTGGCCATGAGAGGACAATGTGCAGTCTATTTTCGATTTTGATTTGTAATTGAATTAATTTTTTGATTGCATTAGTTATCGCCATTTGAATATTTTGTGTTCCAAATGTATAGTTCTTGGATAAAAAGTAAGTTTTTATTCTTCAAAAGAGGAATGTGAAAGAGAGGAAAAATATTTTATTCATAAATATTTTTGGGGTATATACTAAGGAACGACTATTTTATAGTGGTTATATAGCAAGTTAGATTACAGATTTTGCAAAGAGAGCAGAAGGTACACAAACCTTAAATGTAGAAAAAGTTCAGAAAGTGAAGTTGATATCATTAAAAAGAAAAAACGTTCTCATTTTTAATAGATATGGTAAAGAAGATATAATTATTAAATGAATGTTATATAGGCTGTATATTTACTTTTTTCTTTTCTTTTGTTTGATGTATATTACTTTTTTAGGATCTTACATATATATTTTTTCTTTCTTTATGTTTCGTGTTATTAATATTCTTAAATAAAAATTAGATTTCTTATGTGGAATTAAATAAAGTTATTTGTTTTTAATTGGTTTTGGCTTATGTGAAATTAAAGAAAGTTATTTATTTTTCATTGGGTTTGGAATGTATCTCTCCTTTTGTATTGGCCCTGGGTCTCATATAACACAGTTTCACACAACATGTTGTTTTCCAGGAACCTATCTACCATAGGAGGGATACCAATACTGAAGTTTTATTTTCTGCCATGTACCATTTGCTTCACAGATGTGTTTTCATTTAACAATTTTGAACATTTTTCAAGTTGAATCCATTGAACTCTAATATAATATAATGATAATTTAAAAAATAATAAGGTAGAGTTGTAAAATTGATTTTTTTTTAATTCTTCATGATTGTAATAAATTAATTTTTATAACATATAAACCATATTAAAAAGAAATAATAGCCAGTATATTAACAACTTATTGGTTAGAGTATTTTAGATTTAAACTTTGAATTTGCTGTATATTCCTTTCCATTTATCATTTGCTAATCCTCCAAAACTTTTTATTTACCACAATAAAATACCTTTTTCTCTCTCCACTTTTTTTGGATAAAATCATAATGGGTAATCTAATTAAAAACATTATTGCATTATTCTGATATTTGCTTTCTAAATTGCCTCTTATAAACATTTGTCTCCAAACTTTTCCATTCTTTATCACTTATGATATTTGGATACATTTTATTTTTTGAGAATTGAATTTATATCAACCATGATATACTATTTTATTTTATCTTAAAAATAACTGCTAATTAACTTATAATGCTATTGTTCTTCATTTCTAAAAATGCATATTGATGCAATATTGTTTTACATCCATGAAATTTAACTTTTGATGTATTTACTAAATTCATCATTACTTTTCCAAATAATGACAATCATAATTATCACAAAAATTAAATGAAATTCACAAAAACTGTATTTTCTATAATTATCTATGTCAGAAAGGGCTATTCTATGATGGATTCTTTTGCTTAGACTTTATCCAAAAGAGACAAATTTTCAAATAATATTTTATCAAAAATAATATTGAGAAGTATAAACTGGCCTTAGATTATAGAGTTCTCTATTGATCTTTATTTTACAAAATCAACTAAAATTATTGCATCAATCTTCATTTATCATAAATTATAAGCCTAAATCAGTTTGGAATTATTTGAATAATATAAAAAATTAAGACATATTTCATTTTATTTCATATTGAGTAATCAATAAAATAATGATTACATTTTAATTTTGTATAGTTTTAAACAGAACAGAAAATTCTATAAAGACAAAGATACAAAAAATAATAATAATAATGATTTTATTTGTATTACAAATGGTATCAATTATTATATTAACACTTTTAACCAAAATTATTTAATATTATAGTGTTCTAATTACCTCACATTTTAATATTAAATACAATAATTTTGTCCACTAGTATATATGAAAGAAGTAGTTTTACCTAATAACAAAATTTAAACCAAATTAATTATTTGGAAATAATGGATTAATTATATTGGAAATAATGATTAATTATCGTATTTTCTAATAATTAGATACAGTTTATATAACTTTATCTAATTATTACAAAGTAACTAATCATGTATTTGCTGTAAATATAATTGCAAATATATTGTACAGGTAGGCTTCAATTAGTGCGAATAATTAGTTCCACAAATTTCTCGCACTATTCGAAGTATTAACTATATGTAAAATATAGTAATTGGGTCTTGCTTTGTGAGATTCTGGCCATTAGCCAATCTCACGATGAATAACTGCAATACTAACTTAACACTAACTGTTTAAGAAAAATATTTATTTTCATATTTTACATCGTTGTTCATCATCTAAATTAATAACTTACCAGGAATTGCGTTTCATACCACCATCAAACCAACTGCCAAATCGAAAGCGGAAGTTGAGCACTGCTTTTATGTCGCTCAATCACATCCATTTTTTGCTGTAGTGTAATCACTAACCTCTTCTTTTTTTCGTTTCCTGTTTTATTGTCAAAAGTGTTCTTCCTTTTATCCATTTCAATACTTTTTAAAAGAGAAAATTCTGTACTATACTGTATGTATACGATACCAAAACTAAATAATAGTATGGTAATGTTAAACAGTTAGCAGCAAAAAGCCCATCTTTCTGATGTTTCACCCCTTCAAAGCCAAGTGACTGTTCTTGGACTGCTCCTCATCCGGTATTACTAACCGAAAATTAACGGTAATTTGTTAATTGACATCATAAAAGGAGATGGAGCTTTGTTAGTAAGACTGGTCTATACTTACAACTCGCATTAATCGAATATTTGCTTGCGCTAACTGAGAAACGGTATCATTTTTATAAGTCGCACTAATCGAAATTTCATTATTCGAACTCGCACTAATCGAGGCCTATCTGTATTTATGTTTATAAATAATAGTTATGATGAGAAAAATTGTATTTTAACTAATATAATAATAAATTATGTTTTAAATAAAAGAATTTTTAAAAGTTATGATAAAATCAAATTGAACAAAACTCTAAAGTTAAAACTCTAAAGGATTGATTAATAAAATAAAATTCCAGTAGTGATTATTCCAGATTGTATTTACTTCTTAGTGATTATTTTACTTTCCCTTATTTATAAATTTAAATTATTGTCTTTATCATCATCTGATTTTATTTGCTAATATAATAAAGACACTGTAGGTTTAGCTGTTTCTATTTAAATTTTGTTTGTAATTCAAATTAAATTTAGATTTTTTTTTATTTTGTTTTGTGAATTAGAAGAATTTAAAAAAAAATTACTGTAATTTGCTTCTGTTTAGTATAATTTAGTATAATTATATGTTTAAACTGATTAGTATAATTTTTAATAAATTAAAATATATTAGTTTGAATGTGGATATTAAATTATTCAAAAAGATTAAAAAAACTAGCAATTTTGTGAAATAATTGATTATATTGTTGTGATTTAAATTTTGTAAATACTGTGTAAAATTTGCAAAAAGTCAATCTAATAAAAATAATTCCAACTAATTATAGATAAATATTCAGTGTGTTCTTATTAATTTCAGCGATAGCTTCTGTGGATTCATTTTTTTTAATAATAGCACTACAATAGTTCCATTAAAAAAATCAAAATTAAAGTTTCTATAAAATTTGATTATAGAAAAACCACTTTCCCTAAAAAGAATTCTTTCCTAAGAATAGCCCTTTGTGAAAGGGATTACATTTTTTTTAAATCAATTAAAAATAGATTATTAAAATTTCAGATATTTATATTAAATATTATGTTATTTAATTTAAAATATACTAAATTTATTATCTAATGGGCTGTTTTTCTATTTATATTTTTGAGAAATATTTAATATAAAAAATAAATAATTGGACTTTGCTTTTTTTAAAATATTTAATATAGAAATATTATTTTTTATATAGCATAATAGCAATACAAAATATACTATCAAAATTGACCACAATAGCTGTATGTGACCAATAGAAGATTTTAGTACAGCTACAAGAAAATAGTGTAATGTTTAAGTGGGAGTAAAAATTTAAGAAAAATAGATATAACTACATTAATTTTTTATTTATTATATTTATAAAAATATACTATTTAGAATAAATTAACAGAAATCAGAAAAAAGATCCATAGAATAGTATCATTATACTTTTAATAATTGAAATCAATAAAATCTTTATTTAATTAAAAAGAAAAATGTTTTTCAAATAAAAATTTGAATGTTTATATAAATTGCTTATTTTAACATATAAAAATAATAATAATAAAATTAAAAAATAATTTGTCTCATTAAGGGAAAGATTAATCAGTTTGGCTACCAGCAATTTCTGGTGACTGCATTGGTGGCCACAGAAAAATTTTTCTCAAGAATTGCAGCACTAGAAAATAATATCAAACAAAATATTCTATAATTAAAATATGTAAAAATAAGTTTTCTTATAAATAAATAGATGACTGAAGCTCAAGTTTTTTTGCATATTAAGTAGAGTTTCAATTTTTAAGTCTTTTTAAATTGGTAAACAGTATTTACTGACCCAACAAAAAATTTTGTGATATGCTTGTTTTTGTTTGCTTATGCTTTAGAATAATTTTTATTAGTGGTTTATTGTTTTTTAATAAAAACAAATCACTTCAATAAAAGGAAAGGAGTGTTTCTTTTTTTTACTGCAATGATTTCTATTTTATATTTTTTTTTTATTAAATTAGTTGTTATGATTATGACAGCAGTCATTTGACAACCACAACAAGTTCATGATCTCAAATCAGTTGTCTAGCATTAGAAATTAAGCTCTATAGAAACAGTAGAAAGAAAATTCAATTGCTTAGAGACAGTTGAATGCCCTTATTTGCCACTCATCAATATCTCTTGATAGGTGAAGACTAGTTAATTTATAAACTTTGTTAACTATGAAGCATATTTTAGTACAATATCATTATTTTACTGCTATGCTATGTATTTTAATCATTCTGTTTTTAATTATTTAAGCTTTATTGGAAATAATTTTAATTATTCTAGTCTTTCTTATTACATAGTATTTTTATGTAAATATAAACATAATATAATGCACTGTAAGTTTTCTTTTTATATTTTGTCTTATTTTTACATGATTTATAGCATTTTACACATTTTATGAATTAAATTTTTAAACTTGTATCTTTTGATGGAATTGATACTATTGTTGCTTGTTATTTTGTTTCATTTTATCTATGTAAAGTTATTAAATAAGGTTTTATCTATATAAAATATATTTTACTTAGTTTTTAAGTACAGTGATACCTCGGATTACGAACGTCTCGGTTCACGAACAAATCGGTCTACGAACTTTTACTTAAGGCATTTTAATCATTCTGTTTTTAATTATTTAAGCTTTATTGGAAATAATTTTAATTATTCTAGTCTTTCTTATTACATAGTATTTTTATGTAAATATAAACATAATATAATGCACTGTAAGTTTTCTTTTTATATTTTGTCTTATTTTTACATGATTTATAGCATTTTACACATTTTATGAATTAAATTTTTAAACTTGTATCTTTTGATGGAATTGATACTATTGTTGCTTGTTATTTTGTTTCATTTTATCTATGTAAAGTTATTAAATAAGGTTTTATCTATATAAAATATATTTTACTTAGTTTTTAAGTACAGTGATACCTCGGATTACGAACGTCTCGGTTCACGAACAAATCGGTCTACGAACACCATTTGCGAACAAATTTTGCTTCGCTTTACGAACGATGCTTCGGTTCACGAACACACACGCACGGAGTGCATGGAGCGCACGTGACTCGCGGCGCACAAAACCTTGCGCACAGCCTCGCCGAGGTACCACTGTATTGTTGGTTATTATTTGCTAGTCTTTACTTCCTTCAAGTTTCTGTTACTACAGTTTTAATTTTTATGAACATTGATTTGGTGCAGTTTGCCTCAAACAATCCATGTATCAGAAAACAAATAAAACAAACTAATCATTATGATCATAGTTAGAATGATTTTTATTAAGTCTTTTAAATACAATTAGTTTATAAATAAATATTTATTAAAAGAACTTTGGTATCTTGAACTTTCCTGAACAAAAACACCAACCTGACAAGCCTTAACATCAGCTTGTCAGGTTGGTTTTTTGAAAATACTTGATGAGTTTCATATCATGGTTAACATAGAGGAGGACATAACAAAAATAGCAATTTTAATCTTTTTTGATTAAAAAGGTTAAAATTGCTATTTTTGTTATGTCCTCCTCTGTCTTAATTTTGGTCATGTATAGCAGCCCATATTCCAATAATTTATGTGTAATGTTTTTCAGGGCTTAGATTTTTATTTCATATACTTTATTTGGATGACATTCTTGTTGCCAGCGAAGATGAAAGCTATCATCAAAAATATTTACATTAATCTTTCAGAGGCTTCAGGACTACTTGAACAATTTATTGTAACTCCAGTATGTCTTTGGAATAAAGGAGATTTCTTTCCTGGGATACATGATTTCCATATAGGAATAATCACTTCCTGACAAGGCTTAAACCACAAACAACTACAAAGGTTCTTGGATATACTGTATTAAATTTTTATTGATGCTTCTCTCCTAAATCTACCAAATAGAGAACACTGCTTGATGAATTACTAAAAGATTCCAAGTAAAATAATGAATAGCCTATATACTGATGTGAGATTTACAGATTTAAAGGAATGGGAACAATGATTTTAATACATCCTTTGTCTTCTACTGAATTAATAGTAATAGCTGATATCAGGACCAGTGCTAGAATGCTTGGCACCCTTATGCAAGAATTTATATGATGCCCTAACTTTATTTTAAGATTAATTTAAATATATACAATAATTATAATATACAAAATTCAGCACTAACACGGGTATTATATTCCACAAGAATTTTAATAGCTTGTGATTAAAATTCTTGTGGAATATAATACTTGTGTTAGTACTGAGTTTTGTATATTACAATAATAAAATTATAACAGAAGTTTGCATTTACAATATTTAATTAAGAAATATGTACATAATTTACCCAAAAATATTTTTATTTTTCTTATATATAAATATAATTTTTTAACAAAATGCATTTCAGTTATCTAACAGTGACCCTCTTCAGTTGAATTCTAACAGAACATCAAAAAGCTATGGCCAGCCCAACATAAACATATTAAAGCTTAACTGAAAAATTTTTAACTAATTATTTTTCATAGACAGTGCCTTTGTTTTACCACAAATTTGATCCGGACATATATTAACTTATTCCATTTCTCTAATACTGATTTTTCGCAAACATCAATGACTATTCCACAATTTTACATTAAAAATATTTTTTTTCTTTAAAACTACATTTATTTAATTTTTTAAAATTCCCAAACATTTAATTTTCTAAAAAATACAAAGATTGCATGGTCACCACAGAATATGCATTTCGGCATCAACTACCCTCTTCAGTTTTAACTGTGCCATGCTGAAAAAAATTTTTTACAAATCAATATTTTACAAATTAAATTTATTACATTAATTTTAAAAACTTAAAATTTTTATAAATTTTTTTGAA
>AYEL01067522.1:0-59335 GCA_000484575.1 Olivierus martensii
TTGAAACAGTAAAGAAATTAAAACATAAATATATAATTTACATAAAGAAGATAGATTATAAATTAATATTTTGAATGCTACTTATTGATACGGTATTATTATAAAACTTGAAAACTTATAAAATATGAATATAATCTCAGGAGTGTATACACTGTTCTACACTTTGAGGAAAAAAATCTGACATCTTTCTTTGTTTTATTTTACGTTTTTGAACTTCATTCTCCAGATGCATTTCTACTTCTGCTATTAATTTCAATCTTGTGGAATCACTATTAAAAATAAAAAATTTTTTCACAATTTTCGTTCGTCTTTCAATTTTGAGCTGTAATATGGTACCTTTATTAGTTTTTATTGTCCGTTATTATTGAAATTTAAGTGTCCGTGTCCGTTATTGAGGGTGTCCGCTTTTGAGGGGGGGATGCTCCCATAGACATCCATGTATTACTGCCGGGGAATTACAAAGTGTCCATTATTGAGGGGTGTCCGTTAGGTGAGGTTTCACTGTATGACATTTTTAGAAGCAGTTATTACTATAATATACTAATTTTAATCTCTTGCTCACTGAATTTTTAAGGAACAAATTAATAATTGATATCAAATTCCTATTTATATATTACACTTTCATTTAAATAAGACTAAATTTTGAATAAATTCAATATTTTAAATTCAATTCTTGTATATGTATATGTATATATATATATATATATATATTTTATAAAATTTTTTATTCAATTCAAATATTTTATTTCCAGTATCTATTTTAAGCTATGTGTTGATTGTAATATTAGTTATTTCTGAAATAAGATATTATTCTGAAACACAATTTAAATTTGAATATGGAGTGGATACAGATTTTGATAGGTAAGTAAATATAAACTTAAGATATGTAAAAAATTTAAATATTTTGATTCAAATTTGATATAAATAATTCATAATTTGTATTAATTAAGCAAATTATATAAATCACTATTATTTTTGTAACTTTATTTATTAATAATTATAAATAAATAATCCATTCATGAGAGGAGCATATGTGAAGTTCTATTAATTTTTTGATGAAATGGATATTTTTGCTTTCCTAAGTTTATTCCACAAACTTATCATAGGTGATTTGGTTTCAACAATAATACACACACCAGTGAAGTAAATGAGGTATAAGCAATTCTTTTTTTATTAATTAACAATATGAAAGTACACCATAAAAAAATCTTAGTGCAAAAATAAACTCATTTGTGCATAAGGTTAGGCAGAGAACTCTATTATGAAAAGTATGCTATAGTTTTGTTTTGTAATCAGTAATGTGACCAATACTGAACCAAGTAAACTGCAGCTTAATATCTCAGCCAATAGTATTTCATTGGATGGCACTTCACTAATTTCCTTGTGGTCATTAGTAAAATATGGCATGGACTGAAGGAATAAATAAATACATCAGGTACTCATACTATGTAATAACAAAATTAGAAATAGATATTATAGTATACAAACAGAAACCTCATTCAAACAGATTATTCAGATTTTAAGTTTTCACATTTCATGAACAAAGATGACATCAAAACTGTAAATCATTCATAAAAAAAAAAATCATTGGATTGAACTAATAGAGACATTTTCAATAATCATGTGCATGAATTTTGGATTTAATAAATGTAAAACACAACACAACTTGGGTATCAAGTTTTGAATTCTAAAATGGGCCCAAAAATTGAGGTTATGGAAGAAGAGAAACATAAAAATATATTGACTTATTACAATCAATTTGAATACATATGAAGAAACTTTATAGAAAATGTATACATGTAGATTAAATAGTATTTTAAAATTATACTTGAATAGAAAAATCATCATAAAATGTATAAATACATATGTACATTCAATTCTGCTTAACTCGGTCAATCTCAAAGAACGACCAAACTAATAAATAATTTAAACGCTTAATTGGGACAGTAACAGAAAAAGAATTTAGCAATTTTTGATATGTTTTAGGGATTTTTGGAAAGTATGTCAACACTACTAACACTTTTATCTGGCAACACTAGCATGATGTAAATCAATTATCTATTGTCATATGTCTGCTTAAGAGTCTATTGTTACTATATAATGTACTGTACATAGCAATATTCATTTACAGTGTTGATTTTATTTAAAATTTTTAAATCTTTGCCAATACGCCTAGAAATGAAATTGTAAAATTTATCGTGTGTATTTGCAAAGTCACGAATTTTAATGAAGATCAATAATACTAATTACAAACTAAACTTAACAGTTCTAACGAATCTGCAATCCAGAGTTTGGCCTGAGCTCAGGTCTTTACCTAAATTCTAACTTAAAAATAATTACCATATATACTCGAATATAAGCCGACCCCCAGACTTCACAGTTTGAAAATCAGTAAAAATGCATAACCCATGTATAAGCCTACCCTCCCGATTTTAGCACTTAAAATTCGATAAAAATTTGAAATTGATAAATTATGTGATCTTTGATTTTTAGTTACCAATATATTAATGCCATTTGCCAAAAAATATAAATATATTTTATAAAACTTTAAATATATACGTAAAAAAAAAATTATTATAATACAAACACCAATATGAGCCGTTTTCTTTGAAAGTGGTGTAAGTCCATTTTTGACAAAAAGTTAATTAATGATAACAATGAATGCAATCTGCTATGAGCTTTTTATCTGTAAATAGTTCCCAAAAAAATCCTTCAAAATTTTCATCATTTTGTCAATATAAATATTTACATAGTTAATGAGATTACAAATATAATTACTTTGAAAGTGGTATAAGTCCACTTTCCACAAAAACATAATATTTAATTCAAAAATTATACTACATAATTTCTCTACTTCATTTTTATGTGTGTGGCAACACTGTTAATGACAAAAAAATGAAATGGGATGATTTTGTTTTGAAGAAACCACTAAAAAATGCAATTCTAAGAAGACAAAAAAATACTAATGGTGAAGAGGTAAATTGACTGAAGATATGTTGGATAAGGGTTTTAAAAAACAAACCATATACAATGCTGCATAAAACTTCATTTGATGAAAATACGGAGTTTAAAACACTAGATTTATCCCTCGGACGAGGAAGACCACAAAAATTTGAAAATATAATACTTCCACCTTTATATCATCATGCCAGGTCACCTTTATACCATCATGCACATCTGAAAAATTCAACGATATGATGGATTTATTATCTTATATTCCTCCAATACATCATGACTATTTTCAAAAACTTTCTCATAATGATAAAAATAAAAAATGGCACATATTAATATAAAGTTGTAATTAAAGTAATTTAAATGGCATTACCTGAAGAAATATTGAAATAAAGCCTTTTTATTTTGTTTTTTTTTTGACATATTTAATAAAAATTTCATAAAAAAATTGGTTTAATTCAATTGAAATCACATATTTAATATTTCATAAATGTATGATTTTCACATTTTGTTGACTTTGAAAGTGGTGTAAGTCCATTTGAGGTCATCAAAAGTATAAATTTCTTTTAACTAATACTTTAAAAACGATCACATTATAAACTTAAATCAATTTAATATTTAAAAAACATAAAATGAGCATATTAACATATACCAATATTTTTCAAACCATTCAAATACAAACCCTTAAATATCTCCATATAATATAAAATGGACTTACACCACTTTTCAAAGAAAACGGCTCATATATCAATTTAAAAGGTAAAATTTTACTTTACCCGAAGCGATCGAGCACATCGTGTTGCCGACTCCAACCTGCGTTTGTATAAGTGCATCAGATAGGTGACACCGTGCTACCTTATGCCCCACAACGCAGAAATTCTCGACAATAATCCAGCTAAAGTCATCAAACGCAGTGTGCCTATATAAGATTCTTGGATTATTGTTGAGGATTTCTGTGCCGCAACGCATCAGGCAGCGCGGCGTCGCCTATCTAAATCACTATATAAATCCAGGTTGGATTTGGCAGCATGACGTGCTCGATCATAACAGATAAAGTAAAATTTTATTTTACTCTGAAGCAAGATTGATGTTTGTGTATGACATTATCGTTAGGATGACGTAGCTTCAGAAAATATCAAGTTAACGAATAATAATAAATTTTTATAATTTACATAAAAATATTTTCTTTTTATTGTTGTTATTGAATAACTGTTTTCTTTTCTAAAAAAGTTCATATTATCACAGTAAAAATTCCATTAGAATACGTCTACATTGCACGACTCCAAGATGACCGTTCGAAGTTTTGTTTTTCCTATAGTTGAGTTGAGTTCATATTTAATCAAATCTTTGATCATATTTAAAAATGAGTGGATCACCCAAATGATGATGTCATACACCATTAGGATGATGTGTACAACGTGATTTCTAGACGTTAAGCATGCGATTTCACAGTTTTGATTTTTCTTACGATGAACTTTTTTGATAGATTAAAGTTATTTTTCAGTACAGATTTTAAATAATTATTACTTTTTTGTTATTTTAAACATTATTTTAGTTACTTTTTAATCTTAAAATATATTAAATCATTCTTAATT
Source organism: Olivierus martensii (assembly GCA_000484575.1). Lineage (NCBI taxonomy): Eukaryota > Metazoa > Arthropoda > Arachnida > Scorpiones > Buthidae > Olivierus > Olivierus martensii. The sequence goes on from AYEL01067522.1 coordinate 4,548, forward strand.
AAATCATCGATGAGTTAAATTAAAATAGATTAAATCATTCTTAATTAAATCATCGATGAGTTAAATATAAAAGTATTTATCGATTACTAGCGAATGAATTAAAGCATTCTTAATTAATAATAATGAAAAATAAATATATATTTTTTTTCAGTCAAATATGAATCCTAGGTAAGATTCTTGATTGATTGTTGAGTTTTTGCGTCACGTCGTATCGGGCAGAGCGGCGTCGCCTATCTGATAACAGTATATAGACGCAGGTTGAGGTCGGCGGTGCGTCATGCTCAATCACATTGAGATAAGATAAAATTTTACCTAGTATCGTATTAAATGAATTATTGCAAAATTTCCTTCCCATCTTCAGGAGACGTTCTATAAGATATGGCTTTGCTTATTACTTCAATTTCTCCAGCCAAAAAAAAAATTGATATTTTTTTGATCCATGTATAAGGTGACCCCCCACTTCAGAAATTTTTTTGGGGGGAAAAAACCTCGGCTTATACACGAGTATATACACTAACTTCAAAACAATCTAACAACAGTTAACATTTAACCGGCAAAACAAAACCGGAAACTTACAACTAGAAGTAAGGAATAAGTGTTAGATCGAAAACAACAAGATGATATTAGAACTTACACGAATAAATTGAATAAATGTTCAAACAAGTTAAATAACAAAAAAATATTAATTTATTAGACTCAAAACACTTACAAAAGTGTTAATAAATGCTTTATTGGAACTATAATAAAGCAACAATCAATAAATCTACAAAACTTGTTTAATCAAACTCAAATATCCAAAAATCTGATTATTCACAAGAACCAAACCTTAAATACTGCATAAAATCTATTACCTCCACCTCCGATACAAACTTCAAACAATCGTCGATCTTTACAAGAATTCGAATGTCACTTAGCCAACCTTATGTTGATACAACACCTCTCTGAGTTGTCAGTTTCATCGATTTTTATATCCAAGTGACGTACAGTCCCGTGTTGCTTCATTTACATAAATATACGTAACAAGTTTAAATTTATTAGCTTACAGAGTTATTCATTCATGTCATCCTCTTTACAATTCATTTATATACCAAACAAAACATTGATACGGATCATTCTTACATTCTCATATTGGACTAGTGGTAAAATTAGTTAGATAAGATGTGACATCATTAGCCAGGACAACTCTTCCGAAGGACGGTTTCCGATTTCGTAACACATGATTGCTAACTATTACGGAGAGGGTGGAAGTAAGTCAACTCTTAAACTAAAATATATGATGTTAGATAATATTGAAAATAGCGATAAATAATAAAAGAGCATAATAAAATAAAATAGGACATGTCAGAGTTAACTTCCTCACATATCATATTTTCTTCTCTTTTTATAATACAAATATTTTCTGAATTTTGGTTTAATAAAACATTAAAATAGGTACCTAATTGTTATTTATTATCTACTTATTTATTTACCTACATATTATATGTTTTATTTTAGAATTTATTATTAGTTCATTTAATTGGGCCAAAATGGATGAGTCCCAATTAAATGGAATCAACTGTATTTTAATTTTTATCTATTTCTTTGCAGTCATATAATGAATACAAACATTAAAAAAAATGTCTATTCTTAGCACTAATATCACTCAGTAAACTAAGAATAGACATTTTGTTTAATTTGTGGATAAAAGCAGTACAGAAATTAACCCCAATACTAGGGCTGGGGAGCTGGCTTGAAATATGTTAGGTTCCAGCACTGGCTCCAGAGCCACAGTATATTCCAGCTTCGGCTCCGGAGTCATTGTTTTAAAACTGAGGCTTTAGCTCCAGATCTGGGTCCACCACTATAAAAGTTTTTTGGTATGACCGCTACCATGAAACATCACTTACCTTATTATCACAACATCATTTACCTTTTAAATTGATATATTGGTGTTTGTATTATAATAATTTATTTTATATGTATATATTTAAAGTTTCAATAAAAAATATTTATTTTGGCAAATGGCATTAATATATTGATAACTAAAAATCAAAGATCACATAATTTATTGATTTCAAATTTTTATCGAATTTTAAGTGCTAAAGTCGGGGATTCAGCTTATATTCGAGTATATATGGTAGATGGTTAGGAGCTGTAGCCAGTAGAAATTTTAATGGCTCCGGCTCTGGCTCCACTGAATATGATCAGCTTAGCTCTGGCTCCAACTCCAGCTCCTCCAAAGCTCCAGATTTGGCTCCTCTGAATATGATTAACTTAGCTCTGGCTCCAACTCCAGCTCCTCCAAAACTTCCTGACTCCATGGCTCCGACTCCAGCTCCCCAGCCCTGCTCAGTACTGAATACAAACATATTGACAATTTCCAAAGGGAAACATGAACATTACTGACAAAACATAGATATCATTATTCATTAAGAGAATATCCCTTCCTTATACAGAGATAAGAGATCTTATTGATTTATAGAATTCACAACAAACAAATCAACACATTTACAAGAATATTCCTTTTTCAAACAAGATATCTTACATCTACATAATTATTGTTCTTATCGATTCCTTGCATACACCATTTAATATTCACAACAAAGAAAACAATACTAAAAAGTATCATTGCTAATAATGTATCAAAATTGCAATCTTGAAGTCAGAAAGTTCTTTATGGAAAGAACTGCTAAGACCTGATATAGCCAGAAATTGATTTCAGAGAACATCTGAGATCAAATAGTCTATTATTGCAATACAAAACTAAGATTATCTATACAAAAAAATTATCAAAAACATATTTTAAAAGACACTTCAGTTGATGACAAATGCAGATGATGTCATATGAATAATGAAACAATCCAACACACTATATCTGACTCAAACTTCTTGCACAGAAAAACTACAAACATAGACAAGATTAGATAGCCAAGATCCATTCATCACAAACTATCTACAAAATACAAATTAAAATCACAAACAAGTTCATATTACTAATACATTTCTATAGAACACAACCCTGAATTTCAGACTCACACATTAAACAAATTGTTATAATATACTAAATATTATACTGATTGACAAGCAACAAAAAACTAACATATTTGATAGACATTGCTACTGCTAACCCAAATAACTTAAACTCATTACATACTACCATAATTGCTAAGCACACAGATTTATACGTAGAAATAAAAGAAAGTAGTATATGTAAATTGGTCATGGTATAGTTTTCTTATCTGACACACTATTATTACTGCACCAAAATCTCAAACATTAAAATTTACACATGAACATTTACAGCTACAGAAAGCAATATACACTCAGCCCTCGATTTACAGGATAGATACATTCCTGGAAAAATCATGCAAACCGAAACCATGTAAAAAGAGATGCAGAATTCATACAAAATAGAAGGATATGTTCAATTAAACTGTAAACTGTGTAAATTGATCTAAAGAAGATAATGAAAAGTCGAGGATATGTTCTTTATAACCGTGTAAAATGATAAAAAGGATTAAAGGGGATTGGTTCATTAATTTTTAGAGACAATTTAATGCTTATACTTTTTGAATTTATTTTTGAAAATGAAAACATAAACATTAATTAGCATCGAATATGGTACAAAAAAAAATTAACAATATTCCGACATTAATTAGCATCGAATATGGTACAAATAAAAACAATAAAAGCATTCAAACATAAATAGGCGAGCTGTAAGCATGAGATGAGTTTAGTTGAACTGCGAGACTTGGACAGTAAAAGTTAATAGTGAGCGATAAATTGTGAAAGCGATAGTGGACTAAGAAGAACTGTGAGCTATTTTGAATTAAAGACATAGATTAGTGTTGTATAAGATAATTATCGGATTTTGTATTGAATTTAGTTATAGTGAAACAAGATTATTTTGTTTTGTGTGTAAATAAATTGGACTACGAAATATAGCTGTATTCACTCTTTATTAATCTCTACAAACTCGTAAACCCACAAAATGTGACAATATGATACTCTTTTAATTTATAATGCAAAACAGTCAAAATAAAACTAAAAAAAAAAATTTTGTTTTCATTTAAAAACCGTGTAAATTGAGTGCCGTGCAAATCGAGGAGCTAGGTGTATTTAGAAAATTTCTCAATTCTGGTATTGCAAAGTCAGTATTTCTCATGAGTACAAGATAATTTTCCTTCTCTGTTTAAGTTAACTGATATTGGCCTTGATTTAGTAACTTTTGTTGAGTCATAAAAGAATAATAATCTGGAAAGAAGAAAAATTTTTATTCATTTTAGTTGTTGTATATGTTAAAGAAGTAACAACAAAAATCAATTGATAAATCAGACATGTCAAGATGAGTCCAAACAAATCTGTAAAAAATAAATTTACAATTATGACATTTTTTGAAATATAATTTATTTTAGCTGTTATAAAAACATTTCTAAAAATCTACATTTCTTATGATCCATTCATGAATTATTATATGGTTTAACAATCTTTACAACCAAACATAGCTGTTTTTAAGTTATACTGTTAATTTTTTTTTTTTTTTTTCAGGTTAGCAGTACAGAATTGCATAAATAAATTTGAATAAATTAATGACAGATACCTTATTTGATATTTTCATGCTATTCAAAAAATACACTATTTTAGTTTGTTTATTTTATAGATTATAAATCTTAAAATTATTGGTTTAATCCCAATTGAGGCAAAATTTTCTTCAGATAAAATTAGTTTAAAATTATTAATTTAAGATATGAAATTAATCATTTTAATTAATTTTAATTTGTTAAAAATTATTAATGTAAGGTCATTTGACTTAAAGAAATTATAAATTTTATTTTTTAAATGGAAGAAAATATATATGTTTATATTTAATATATAAGAGAAAAAATTGAAGTATAAATGTGTATGTGTATATATATATATCAAATTGTATAATGAACTAAGTCCACTGTCTGATATATTCAGAAATGTGATTGCTTCTCTTTAAGTAAGATAAACAAAAAAAGTGTGTCTTTCTCTTCCCTGGGAAATGTAAGGTCCAAAGTGCATAGGTGACCCAGGATAAGGAGAGAGAACAAGGAAAAATGAGAGCTGATTCTTGGGTATTAAAGAAGTTAGAAGTGAGAGGAAGTTGCTCTTCAGAGGTATAGCAGCAAAGACTGTTCTCTCAATTGGTCCATGTATGTCTTCAAGAGAACAACATAGTAATCTTATTAAACTTTTCATTGAAGTGAATTGTGCAACTGCTGTTTGTGATTTGTTCAAAATTTTCCATCTCAAGGAACCATACTGTAGAACTGAGACTGACATATTATTATAATTTGTAATCATCTTGTTTTTGAAAAGTGGTGGACTTCATTTATTTGTTGTAACAATGTATTTATCCTCTCATGTTTGTATTTCTATACTTGATGTTTTGTAAATTTTTCTCTCTCTTTATCTCCTTAACTAAATCTTTGATTTGTATTAAAGTTATCTCTGAATCCAGTTGCAATCGGAAAATTCACTGTTCACCTACTCTTACTCATAAATTCATGAATGTTTAATTGAATGCTAAAACCTATCATTTCGTTCGTAGATCTCACATTAATAAACAATAAATTTTTATAATTGATAATTTTTAATAAAGAAATTAATATTAATTATTAATTCAGGAATAGTGTTAATCTTAGTCTAAACTATTTCTAATTGTTAATATTTATTAAAATTAAGAGTTTAATTTGACAATGTTAGTTATATTTGGATAATACCCTTGAGATTTGCTATATTACATAATTTATTGTAGGGATTCCTTCTGTGAAAGAATAAGGAACTTCCCATTACTAAGAATCCTAAAGAGTATAATATACCTATTAGAAACCTAGATCTCAGTAAGGGGAAGAATATGTAGCAATTACACTTCCTATAATATGAGTATTAATTGGAATAACACCATATTCTTAAAAAGCAGTCTTAACAAGATTGAAGACTTTGTAAATAAAACACTTGAAAAAATAGTAAAGTTCTTTGTATTAATAGGAATGATTGGAATAGTCATTTTATTATTTAAATATTTTCAACTTTAATCTTATCCCTAGAATTCATTTTAATTCATTATTCATTTTAATCTGTTAAACTAATGATTTTCTTATGATTGAAAATATAAAAATAAATCAGTTTCTCCATAATTTTTTATATTTGTATTTTCTTAATTTTCTTTAATTTTAAAGATTGAGGTAGGATAAGTAATTATATATTATCTATTTATTTCAATAAATGTCTTATTTTTTTCTTACTCTTGAAATTTGAGGATATGACTTATACATAGGTTTTGATTTTTTGCTGTTTTTTTTATAATTTAAATAGCTGAGATGATATTCTATCAATTTGTTTTCTAGACTAAATATGTTTAATTTTATTATTAAAATTTTATCTGTTCTTATTGTTTCATTAAAGTATATTTTACAGATATGTTAATAAGTATTATAAAAATTGTAAAAATATTTTTAATTTTATTTTATATTTTGTAGTAAATTGAAAATCAATGTGGATATAACAGTGGCTATGCCTTGTGAAAGTAAGTAATAAAAATATTAAACATATCAAAACAATTTATAAACAACCAAATTAAATTTATTATTCAAAGCTATATATAAGATCTTTCAAGCATTTTCTCATCTTTAGTTATATATTATTTAAAATAAAGAATATAGACAATTACAATTTAAAAAATGTGTGAGGTTCCGAACTGTCTGGGATTCTCATGTCAGTTTCTGATACCAGGAATAGTTTTTGTGTGATGCTCCAGCACTTTAAATGAGTAGATGCTAGAGTTTGGTGGTCTGAGGTCCAGAAATAGAAGGGAGATATTTGGAGAATAACAGACACTATGCCCTTTTCTTAACAAAACAAAATAAGTGTTTATTAAATAAAGAAGGAGAAAAGAGTATAATAAAAGGAAATGAGACAGTTAATTTAAATGTGTGATCAAACAAAAAAGTGGGAGGAGCAGATGCCAAAACGTCGTAGTGTATTGCAGACCATGGAATACTTTACCTGGAGAGACTTTTTTCATCGAATTGACCTCTGTCCTTGCTCTCTTACCTGTCTTCCCCCCAAATCTGAGAGCTGCTGCTGTGTCTGTTTTTCTTTGCCAGACTGTTTCTTTCTTGGCCTGATCATTGATTCTTCCCACTCCCGTCAGACATTGTCGTATTTATACCCGACAGTGGAATTTTCACGGAGTATTAGGGTGATCATTCCTTTATTTTTTCAGCAAATGGAGACTTAAGAGAATTGACAAAAGAAGTTCTCTCTGTAAGTAATGTGTAAGTGTATTGATTCGGTTGGAAGGGTATTGCTAATTGCATCTTCCCGACAGGAAGGATTTGACGGCCCCATTTGCTTTTAAGTTTTACAATGAACTTAGCATGGTTGCATTTTAACATCCATTTAAAGTTTTGGGCTATAAAGCAATACAGAGAACATTTTTTTAAAAGGAATACAACAAAATGTTATTGAAAAATACAAACAAAAAAAATTATATATTATAATAAAAATTTAAAAATATATATATTATATAAAAAAATATGATATAAACAAAACAAAAGAAGGAAAAGGAGGAGGGGAGCTTCCTGAACTCCACAGATGTATAAATTGAGTAATATATATATGTGTTAAACACATCTTCATATTTGCTCAAATCTTATTTTATAAAAGTCTTCATTTTCAAAAATTAGAGTTAACTATAATAATAAAATCTTATAAAGTATAAATAGAACTATTTATTATATTTTGTATAATAGAATTGTGGGTTTTCCCAGAAATGGAAATGCGGAACAACAGGCATTAGGACTAAGAGCGGTCAACAAAACGCGCACAAGGTAAGGACAGCGAAAGAGGTAGTTCAATAAAACTGGACTGAGAACAACATTGAATGTAAATTTAACAGCTTCTTTATTTATCAGAGAGGAAATAACTATTTACAATTATTTCACATTAATTCAGATACAGAAACGAGAGAGAGATACCTTTTAAACACTTAAATGTTTCACAAAGGAGTAAATTCACTTTGGTCCTCAGTTATTTGATTAAAGTCTTTAGTCCTTTTTTGACACAGGGTTTAATCCATAAAATTTCCGATGACAAACAGCGATGAGGATAAATGGCTCGGCAGAAGTATTCCTATTCATAGGTTAGAGGATCTTCTCACTATCTTAAACGTAAATATTGTTCTGTGAGAATCTGTGCTTCCAAGATTAGAGCGGAATGGAGGATAAGTAGGAGGAGAGGCTAGACGATGTCTGTGTGGAGAGAGAGCAACTAACAAAACAGAACCAACAGTTTTGAACTGAAAGCTTTGGACAAAGAACCTCAATTGGCCTTGTCCTTTTTTAATTTCCACCTCTTTTCTCACCTTTCCCAGGGGCGATTGTTATTTTATCTTATGTAACTTCCAGATAGGTCATTTATCATTCTTGTAACGTCTCCTGAGTAAACCATCTTAGATTTATTACACTCTGAAAGACAATGAAGCAATCCAATACATCCTGTTATTAAATTACGCCATTAAATTCACATTCCTCAACTCATCTTCACTCGGGGAGGAGAATTCTTGACCCCCACAGAATAATAAATTATATTTTGTATTCAACTACAAATAAATCATTTCCAGCATTAGCTAAAGAGTCTGAATATATCACAAAATTACAACCAAGTCAAAAAAATAACAGAGTTATTTTGAACATTTTCAATTGCCATATGATCATCATCAATATATGAAATTATCATCATGCAATGATTATTTTTGTATGCTGATGATGACGATATAGTCATAGATTTTTTACATTTTGAAATGTTTTCAATCATTTCTATACTTGGATTTTGTAATAAATAATGACCTAGAATTTGAATCATATATAATTCTGAATTTGATCATTTTTATTCCTGTTTTGAAATAATAATAATTTTTTTATCTTTTATATAAAAAAGATTATGCAAAAGCATACTAGTAATCCAAATAAAAAGGAAATGCTTGATTATATGAAAACTATTTTTGAGAATATTATTAATACTTACTATGTGTGGAAAATACATATAATCAAATTAAATACAATATCATAATGGTATAAATACATTGAAAGCTAAATTGTAAAACAACAATAAAATCAGAAAATGCAAATAATATAAATTTTTATGGTAATTATTATATAAAAACTTTCATAGATATTGAAAATATTTCCATATGGAAATGTAAGTTACATTTTATAGATGCCAAATAAAAAAGAAAATCTAAAAATAAATTATCCTTCAAAGATAAATAAATATCATAGTATTGAATTGAGATTTATAGTATATATTTATAGTATTAATTGTACTTAAAAATATTGAATAGAGTACTGTATGTAATAATTAGAATTATTTAAACAATAAACAATATTTCAAGGTTAAAATTTTAATCTTATTATTTCACATTGTATAATTATTCTTTATCATTGAACTTTTTTATCATTTTAAATTGCCTGTATTTGTTTAGTTATGAATATAACATGTTTTTTAGATTCATTCATAAGTCAAAGTTTGTAACTTGAAATTTACACTTATATCAAATCTGAAGATACTGTATTGTGTAATGTATGTTATTGATTAGATCAACTAAGAATATCTTATAACTGAATTTCTAAAATATAAATGCTCAATTATAAAACAGATTTTTTAATGTAAACTATGCCATATTGAAATAATAAATATAATCAAATGCCGATAAGACACCACCATTCGTTTGGGGACGATTCTGGCAGTTAATCGAAAACATGTGTAGTATAGAAATGAAAATGAACTCCAAATTTATTAAATTTAATAAAATACAATACACTTATATTTAACATCCAAACTTAACATTTCTAAAAAACTACATATTTTACAGCAATAGAAGGCTGGCGCGTTTCATTTTCACGAGCATTACCTCGTGATAAAACATTAACAAAACTTCACATCACTTGACTAGTCGCTATGGAAACGATTTGGTTCTTAAGACCTTAAATTTTCTACAACCTAGGAGTGAACCAGGCTTAAAGAGACACATGATTAACCATTAACTCCATCTCTTTCACCCGCTGGTTACAAATGAATGCAAAGAGCTTTTAATATATACAGTAATGATGAACTTCAAGATGTGAGTCACCTTATATGCCTAGTGGATTAACAAGGACAAATACAATATCAAAAGGAATATTTGTTTAGACATTTCTACTGGCAGATGGCAAATGGCATCTTATCGAGGTTTGCCTATTCCATTAACATAGGGAAGATCCATTCCATCAAATTTCTTTGTGGCAGCTTAACAGGGGCCGTCTTATTGGGGTTTGACTGTAATTATGTAGTTTTATGCCAAGAATAAAAATAAATAAATAAATATTTTATAATCAATTTGCCAAAGTTTTGTAAAATGTGGAAATTTCAGTTTTATGATATTGAAAATTTTGTTTGAACTAAAACAAATTGGGTCCAAATATTTTAAATGTATATTGTAGAAAAATGAAAACTCTAGGTTGCATTGTATGTATATTTAATGCTGAAATGATATTTTTAAGGGAATTTTAAAATTTATCAGATACTGTATTTATAAATTAAAGCATTGTAAACTTTTTTATAATTCTAGCTATAGGTGCTGACATTTTAGATGTAACTAATGAAAATAATGTACAAGCATTTGGAAAATTAGAGGAACATCCAACTCATTTTGAATTGACACCACAACAAAAGGCTCACTGGATGACAATGCAGAAAATAAATACATATATTAGAGAACAACATCATGCCATTCAAGATCTGCTTTGGAAAGAAGGATATACAAATCTTTTAAGAGGACTTCCTTCAAGGTATTATATAATTATTTTTGTTCCAAATAATTAACTTTCTTTGAAAATAAAAACTAACAACTTTCAGATAAATGTTGTTAGTTTGAAATTTTTTCATTTACAATTTTAGAATTTTAAACACTAAAAAACTTTTGAATGCTTTCATATGAATAACTTTATGAAAATATTCAAAATATATTATAATTTATTTTCATAATTTTAAATTATAGAATTATTAAAAGTGCTGTTAATTATTGATAGAGGTTCAATATAATCAGATAATCTAAGAATAAATATTGAATGAAAGTTTACGAAAATTGGCAAACAATGTGAGAAATGATGGAATTGCATAATTACCATATTACTTTGAATTTAAGCCGCAGTAGGATTTTAAAATTGGAAAATTGAAAAAAAAAATTTTTTTACAATAGGTATTGAAAAATAAGAAACATTTTTATTTACTGAAATAGGTACTAATATACTGTACATAATAAGCTAAGTAATTTATTGAGATTGATTAGAACATGTTTGGTCTCTTCTCCCAAACATGTTCTAATCAATCTATCATCAATTCTGTTGTCATTCATGCATTTTTCTGTACTCGAATTATAACACCCTTAGGAAAATTTTCTTTGGGTGCAGTTTTTGTTTAAAATAATAAAAGATGGCATTTTGTTTCTATCAGCAGTTATAAACAGCATTAAAGTAATTCATGATTTTTCTTATAATTAAAATTTGGCCAGATACAATGCGATTCTACACAGTTACTATCAAACCACAACTGGATTAAATCAGGAAACTATAAACGGGGGACCACCGAATAAACTGTTATCGATGGTCGTGTGAGGTTCAATCGAAAAAGGGACATCCAATTCGCCAGCCATGTTTGACTATTAATAATATAATGATTATATTCCTTGCTAATAGATTAAAGTCATTATGAATACGTTATACTCTACACAAGATTTTATGGGTAATAGTCATAGATTTAGATTACATATTCATTACATATAATTAAAGTATAATTAAGACGTAATTAAAACAAGCAAAAGAAATAGGAGATATAGAAAGGAATTTGAACGAGAGGAAAAACTGCTTGTTAAAACAAATATATCAAACTACAGAGACACAGCACTTCGTATTTCGATCATCAGGTGGACTCTCGTCCCCAATAACAATAAATCGTGAGACGATACATGCAGGTGGCCGTTGAATAGTTGACATCTAGCTCAGAGAACATTCCCAGAAAATAAACATCTTAGTTCTCAGCCCATGAAAAGGGGGTCAGAGAAGGTCCCAAGTATTTAAGAGCCTGTGCCACCTTCAATTGGGGCTTGCTCTTTTACTCACTCATCTATCTCCTTCTCATTATATGAACATCCTGGTGGATCTCCTTCCTGGGATCTCTGTTTCAACTCTCGTTTTTCTTAGACCGATAATCTTCAGATTATTCCGGGATTATGCCTACATATGTTAATTCATCTCGATGGTATTTTACAAAACTAAAATTGTTATCAGCATGTTTATTTTAGTTTCTTATAGATACATTTTGACTACTATGCTGATATTATTTTTTTCCCATATTAGTTTAAAATGAATCACAAGAAGAAAAATTACGTCGGAAAAGTCAAGAAAGACAGCAACGATATCGTGCTAGGAACAGAAGAATATTACAAGCAAATAATCAACACTTCTAACAGAGGCTATTAAAATCGATAATAACGAATTTAACAAAAATTTGATTACAAGCAAATAATCAATCAACACTTCTAACAGAGGCTATTAAAATCGATAATAACGAATTTAACAAAAATTTGATTCATCAGCATTAATGTGGCCCAATGGTTGATATCTGTCAAATTTTGGATTACATCCAAGACTTTTCTTACTGTTTATACTATTTTAATAAATTATTTTTACAGATTTAATATATTGTCTAATGTTTCCAATTATTATGAAACATTTGATATATTTAATAGTCTATTAAAATACTTTGAAACTGTTTTTTTCTTAATTCCTTCAACATTTTCGATCCCATATTAAAGAGTATATTATCTATTATATATCAATATTAAAAAAGAATTGCATCAGTTACTTTTTTTATTTTACCCATTATTTTTGATGGGAATATTTACTAGTATATGTATACTGTCTTCTTGCCTTCAAGCATATCGATCATACAACATTATCATACAACATTCAATGCTTATTAAACTTAAATACAATTATGAAGGAAACAAAAAAAAAATTGCTACTGACAATAATTGCTGGATAGTTTTCTCTTTAAATTATATGTCAGTTAAATTGGGAAATAGTTTTTATCAATCCAATCCAATAACCTACCAAAACTTGGTGCAATGATGTTGCTGAATCAAATGGAATAAAAAAATAGGAAAACTAACTTTTCATTTATTGTTTTAAAATGAATAATTCCTCTAGTATAACAAGAATTATTTATACATAAAAATGTTAACAAAATAAATATATTCTTGATTAAGAATACCCTACATCAGATTAGATACTGAAAAATATGGAAATTTAACAATTAATAATAAATAAAAATAATAGACCATGAATTTTTAATATGAAATGATTTATGAAAAGATTTCACTTTGTTACACACCAAAAGTCAAACAAGTAATGATAAAAAAAGTAATGTTTGAATTATATTATATGCTTCCAAACTTTGCCTGGTACAATATCTGTTTATCCAGATAACTTCATAAAAGTATTAAGAGATCAACAGATTAAAGCACAATATGTTTTCGGTAAGAACTAAATATATAGAATGCAGTTTCCAAAGTAAATGAATTTTTAAAGTGTTAGAAAAAGAGAATCAAAGAATTAAAGATCTATCCTAAAACACCTATTATTAAAATTTTAGATATTATTAACAGAGACTTGTAAGAGAATTAAAGATTTCATTATTAGCAGATATTAAAAAACATAAGTTAACAGTTCTGTCATATTAAAGATTCAATCCAGAAAAATTGCATTTTGGAAAATACATCCTATAGACAAATAGTCTACAGAAAGTTTATTCAATCAATAATACTTTTTCTATCTTTAACCTATTCAAAACCAATAATACACCTAATGTGGATGAGGACAATAATTATAAGGCTCATAAGTTTTCCACAGCAAAAATTGGATAATTTCATGGTAAGAAATTCAAAATTCCATGACTCTGTGAAACATGGCTTTTTCAATGAATTATTTTTAAAAAATTATCCACATTTAAATAATAACTTTCTCTATCAATTGAAGTATCAAGTTCAAATTTAGATCATATATTTTCAATATTTTAATAATAATGTTTTTTTATCATTGCAGATGATTTTATATGTAGCAGTTTCAACTCATCCATTGAATCATCACTAGCCAAAAACATTCTTATCCTATATTGTTTAAATTTCATTTTTCCCAACTTTTGTATGTAACTTTCTTTTAAATAATTTTTCACTTATTTTTTTTTATAATTTTTCATTTTTATGTTTGTTATAAAGAATTTTCAATTTTCTGATTAAGAAAGTTTACGTTTAATATTGGAAAATCTTATAAATTCTACAGTGGGTGATCGGTTAACAAACAGTTCGGATAGTGAACAAATCGGATAATGAACACTTTTTCGAAAGATTTTTATGTTCAGATGATGAACACTTCACAGAACAAACTGTGGGACCCACGGACTGATCGAATGACAGGTTAGCCCGATTGCTGCGTGGTAAAGGTATGGCTTAACATTCTGGATGATCCGGGGGTCTCACTTCTCCAATTTTTCAGGAAGGATCTGGACCCAGCCTGTTGAACACCCATCCTTCCGGTTGACTCCATCATGGGTGTTGGTCAGCCTGTAATAATGGAGGCTCTATAAGTGGCCGCCGCCAGATGAAAATATTCCATGAGGATATTTCGGCTTAACTAACCTAACGGAATGACAGGCTTAGGCCTTGCGCATTTGTGGACTTATGGATAAGGATGGAAAAACAGTAATTTTTCCCGATTAAAATGAACTCGGAGACAATGTAAAACAAATCAAAGATTTATTAAAGAAGGTAAGAGAGAGATTTTACAATTTTTGGTCTTAGAATGGCACCCATACCAGGTTGAAGTCAATAGGCTTGGGGATCTCTACCATGACAATGCTATTAATCACTTCCGAAAAATCCTGAATGAGAGAGAGAAAACCAATCAATATTGGGCAGATTCTTTCTCGGAAAATAAACATATAAATGAAAATGCAAGATTATATATGTATATATTATTGTTATTACATATGAATAAACGTATTAAGAAATTCAATAATTTTTTATTTATGTTTTTTTGGGTCTACGGAACGAATTAATCAAATTCCCATAAAAACTATGGTAAATTGATGATCAGTTAATGAACAATTCGGATAACAAACATTGTCTTGGAATGGATTATGTTCGTTAAAAGATCACCCACTGAAATATTGGGTTAATGAACAATTCGGATAACAAACATTGTCTTGGAATGGATTATGTTCGTTAAACGATCACCCACTGTATTTTAATAATGTTTTTTCAATAAAAAAAAATACTTTTCAACATCAGAGGCAGACTGTACTATCAAACTGTTTGAATTATTTTAAATTTTTACCAGCACTAGTATTTCTAGAATTGGCTTTCAATAAGTTCTCAGCCCAATCCAGTGATTATAGTGGACAGTATATAGGGCAAGTTCACTCTTGCCAGCCATACTTTGACTAGCAGAAATAAAATTAATGATAGCATTTCAATTCAAATAAATTTTTATTCAAAAGCAATTCTGTATTAGGATTCTAATAAAATGTTTTTCAGATAAAAAATGCCTTTTTTATCCATTTAATTTTTAATTATTAGAAATTTATCAATACAAATTTTCATGACAACACCAAATCCAAATAAATGTTATCATGTATTTCTAAACAGAAACTGTTTTTGAATAAAACTGGTTTGAAATAGAAAATATTCATTAATCTTTTTCTGGATAATCAGTGAATGCTTTTCAAGTTAATTTAGTATTAAAACATTATTATGTTAATGAAACTTATTTAGTTGTTGAGTTATATTAGTCCTTTCTTACTATTATTTTCAAAATAATTTCAATTAATCAGAATATAATTTTTTTCCAAAATCTTTATCAATGTAATTATCAGCTGATGGTTTTTTTGAAGTAAAATATTAATTGAATCATAACTATTTTATTAGTTATCATTCAATTCCTTTGGAAGAAAATATTACATTTCATTTAGTTTATTCCCAAAAGTTTAAAATTATAGAACAAATTATTATTTGTAATGAGACATACATTGTTTGTTAGTTATAAATCCACTTCCCAATGTATTGAATCTTATGCCATTCCTTGTTCTTTTTTTCTCAAGTACACTCTATAATAAACAAACAAAATTTTAAATTTTATACAGAAAGTAATCATTATATAATGATTATGTAAAAAATATATATATATACTTTATATTTTGAGAGAGTTGCTGTTACCATTGCCTTTTCTTCTTGTACTTGTCTCAATCTTTCCTGAAGGAATCTAGAAAAATTATTTTTTAAATTTCATAATGTAAATATATATTCTTAATTATTGGCATCAATATACATTATATTAATGCTCATTTTTTCTATCTTATTTTTAAAATCATTATAAATGAATTATATTTATAAATTTTTATAACTAATTATATATTAAATATAATATAAATACTAATGAACTTTTAGTGTATTTATATTATGGACTCTAAATCTTTATGTTAACCTATAACACAAATAATAGCTCTATAATTTTTATTTTATCATTAATATTTTTAATGTAATTAGCATTCATTCTGTATTTCTAATATAATTTTTTTTTTATCATTAATGTTTTTAGTTTAATTAGTATTCATTCTGTATTTCTAAATCTTATATATTTAAAAAACTTTCTAGAATATTTTTGTTCTTCTTTGATTCTTTGTTTGTGTTTTACTATGGAATATATTTTAACTTGTATTGTAATTTTGCTGATGATGTTTTTATAAAGTCAAAAACATTTCAAATTTATAGTTGTGTGTGTGAATAAACATTTTTTTCTACCTATCTATACTTATCTTGGACAACTGAAATGTTTTATCTGTTTGCAATTGATGATTAGTCATATTACTATATGAACTACTAAAATAAATTATATAATTTTAATTTTTTAATTTGTAAATTTATTATTTATAAATTTTCTAATCAATATTAGGCAGATCAGGAATCACTCAGACATATCTCAATCAACCTGATTTTAATGTATTCTTTTATTTATATCACAACTTGCCTAGACACACTAATATTTGATTTCTGATTTTGCATGTAGCAGATATATATAGATAATCCTTGAGTTACAACAATTTGTACTTATTACCATGATGCATTTTATCTGTTGCATCATGGTCATTATGAAAATCCCTGTGAATAGTTAATGCAGTTCAAAGCACATAAGTCATGCCCAATAGTCTGAATTCTTAATTCTAATTTAATAAAATGATAACTGAGTTCATCTGGAAATAAACTTATAATAGATAACAGTTTGAGTGCCATCACATTTGAAATGATGATGGTTTGTTTATATTTTCATTTTGTATTTATTCCTTTGGGTTTTGTATTCATAAAGTATAGCAGCATTCTTTACATTGTAACAAATAATGCACATATACAACATTAAGCAATATACTGTGAAGGATGAGAGGAAAAAAGAAAGAGGAAGATCAAGTTACCTAAGTGCTGTTGTCGGGACCGTCCGCAATGTTTGGTTTTGGAAGACGTCGTTATGGTGGTGAAAAGAAAGAAAGAAAAAAAAAATAATAATAATTTTATTGTCTGTGATAATTGAGGCTGTTTGGATTGAATAGCTGTTGTCGAGACCGTCCGCAATGTTTGGTTTTGGAAGACGTCGTTACGGTGGTGAAAAGAAAGAAAGAAAAAAAAAAATAATAATAATTTTATTGTCTGTGATAATTGAGGCTGTTTGGATTGAATATTAATTACTAAATGATTATTAATAATTATTTTGTTAAATTAGTGATTTGTTAGGATAATTTAAATTTAGTTTTTCATTATTATGTAAATGTAATACTGCATTGTGTAAATGTGATACTGTTGGTGGCATTGGTGAGACGCGTTTTGTTTCCTCTGATGACTGGTGTTAGTGTCGGATGTCTTTTTTGTTGGTGCTTGTGTGGACCTATGAACTTTATGGTTTTGGAGGGCTCCTTGGTCGGCTATTGGAGCAAGTTTATGGAGTATTGACAGAGGAATTAGTGCCGTTATTGTGTCAAGTTGTATTTTATTAATTTTAGATTTGCATTGATGAGTAATAAAAGTTTGGTTATCACTAATGGAATCATTTGTGTCTCAATTGTCACAGGGAGTGGAATTGGAGATCAATATTAATTTCCAGCTTACAGCAAAGTTACAACCATCATCAAGCGCAAGGGTTGGGGTCCAGGATCCTCGAGGGCCTGGCCCTCATAATACTATCATTAGACTACATCAATTTATCTTTCATACTTCAAGTACATTATACAGTAAAGTTATTAAAAATAAAGTTTATTTTCATGAAAATTTATCTTTAAGAAACATTTGTGATTGAGAAACCAATCATCTTTACCCTATACAAAATCAAACATGGAATACAAAACAAAATTGATTTTTTTTATATTCCATGTTTGATTTAGTAAAGGTGAAGATTTTGTATAGGTGAAATATTTTGAATAGATGAAGATGGTTGGTTTCCCAATTGAAAATATTTCTTGAATAAATAAACTTTACTTTTAATGATCTTTATTGCATAATGTACTTGAAGTATGAATGATTATTTGGTCATTATCAGTAGAGTTAAAAATTTGGTTTAAGGATCAACTTATCTGTTATTAAAATAAAACTTCACATACGTTGAGAGTTATATAGAGTATATTTATTAACTTTAGGTTTTATTAACTTTATTAGATTCGTTTATATTTATTAACATCAAAATTAATGTAACACACATAGAAATAGCATAATATTCCTCTTAAATAATAATAAAACTGTCCAAAGGAATAAATAAAATCTATCTTGTTTTCTAGCAGTAAGTTCCTAACCCTATATCTACAGACTAGACTATATATCTTTGATTCTGTGGAAATCCATTCCTCCACCATGGAAAAAACAGCAATGAAGGGCATGGATCAATAAAAATTAGATAAAATATAATCCTATGTCATCTCTAGAATATAAATTTGTATATCATCCCATTCAAGATTTAAATGATCTGGTGATCCAAGAAATTCTTTTCACATTACAATGGAACTTAAAATAATCTTCTATAGAAAATATCTCAACATACAAAATGAATGGGAGAAATGCCAAAAGAATTTCAAGAACAGCACTAGATGTTATCCTAATAATTTCTATTATGCCAAAATAGACCATCCTTTAAGCATTTCTAATTCAACTCTGCAGGTTTTTTATTTTCTATCATTATATGATGGTAACATAGGTTATTATGAGTCTTGTTACTTTGATATAAATTCAAAATAATAATTTAAATTTCAATCACTTTATCTTAGTCAAAAATACTCCTAAAGACACACAAAGCATTAAACATCAAATCTTGATGTAGTTTCCAAATATCAATATTTTTTAACATATATCAATGTATGCAGCTTCACAGTTGGTTATAGATTTTTTTACATATATTTGTAGACAAGTCATATAAATTATTTAAATATAAATTTAAAAATATTGGAAAATATATGTATAGGTAGTCCTCCATTGCAGTCAATTTGCCTATCAATTAGGTAAATCAACTGAAAATGATTTCTGTGAGGTTATATCAGTCATTGATAGAGCAATTGTATATGAAGAAATTAACCTTAGAAACAGTTTTTGATATACAAGGGGCATTTAACTCGACTTACGAATGCCTTAACTTATAATCAACTTATACTTACAATGGCAATATCATCAATAAATTCTGTAATTGGTCAAAATGCAAATGAGACCTGGGTTTGATTCAAAGACTCAGTCTGATATGGAAAGCTATATATATCCTTTTTGTGTCTGATTCTTATAGTTTTGTGTTCTTTATTAAGATAATGTATAGTGTCTTAATAAACATTAGCAGTGAAAAATCTATAAATTTTGGGCATTTTTGACTTATCACAATGGGATTCAAAACTTTTTGAACTGAATTCAATCATAAATAGAGGATCGTTTGTATATATTAAATTGTAAATTAGTGAAAAGATTCTACTATTTTTGTCATAAAATGTATCATCAGAAATCATAAATATTTATTTAATAGTTTATGTTGTATTTTGAAAAATATTCAAAAAATAGAGGATCGTTTGTATATATTAAATTATAAATTAGTGAAAAGATTCTACTATTTTTGTCATAAAATGTATTATCAGAAATCATAAATATTTATTTAATAGTTTATGTTGTATTTTGAAAAATATTCAAAACTGAATGATTTACATATTATTTTGTTAAGTTATATTGGTGTAAGACTCCCATTAATCCAAGAAAGTTAGAAAGAATATGAAGTGTAATACTATAATACAGTCAAAGCCAGTTATAAAGGAATCGAGGAGACCTACACTGTTTGTCTCTTATATCTGAATGCGCAACAAATTGGCACGTTGTCGGATGGGCAAAGTAAACACTGAAGAGTTTTCAATAGGGTTGTTATTTTGGTTTTAATCGAATATCGATTATTTCAGTTGTGTAATTGTTCAATTACTGGTTATGGATCTTGTATCTGCGGTATACATAAAATGGGAAATAATTAATACTAGATATTACTCACTCATATAAATGAACAGAAATCCTGGTCATTTAGTCATTTAATTTCATAAACTTGGAGTATAACTCTTCTTCTTCTTTTTCTTGGGTTACTCCAGTAACCCAAGAAAAAGAAGAAAGAAAGAAGTTTAGAAAAGGTTTCTCTTCTTCTCTAAAACTTCTATGAACTTTGGGTTACTGGAGTAACCCAAGAAAAAGAAGAAAGGTAAGAAGTTTTAGAGAAGAAAGAAAGAAGTTTAGAAAAGGTTTCTCTTCTTCTCTAAAACTTCTATGAACTTATATAACAAATTATTAGGTGGCACCATTTTTGGGGTACAGCGATGCGGATTTTGTCTTTTTAGAGGAACTACAATTTTAATTTAATTTGTATTATTCATTTTTAAACTATTAAATACAAAAAGCAACAAATTGGCTTTTTATGATGTTTTTATTATTTTTAAATAAATTACACTGATGGCCAGCCGAGGTAAAGCAGGATGTAAAGTAGGTCATCAGAGTACAGAAATATGAAAAATTATCTCCCCTATAGCCAAATTTTCCATTATATCCGAATCCACTATATCCAACAAAAAATACACACAAAACATAGGTTTTTCACCGAGACCGGACGCATTTATCCCTTATATCTGACTCCCTAATAACCGGCTTTGACTGTAAATGAATAATATGGAATTTATATTGATGCATAAATAAAAAATAAATAAAACATTAAATTAAGAATATTAATAAATGTTTTTTATTTAATGTTTTTACTCCAATTTAATCATATTATAATTATATATTATTACTGTATTTTATATAAAGATGTTTTATTTATCTTATTAAATATTATTTTAGTTTCTTTTATACCTATAATTACAAGAAATTATAATTCTAACTTTGCTCAATTTTAGAATTTTGTAACAACTGATAAGAACAATGAAGTGCCAAAAACATTTCTGCTTTTATGAAAAGATGTTAATTCTGCTTTAATGCTTTTTTTTCATATATTTTATTTCTTCACATTCGTTTTAATAATTAAATTATCTAATAAAATATTGTTGTCAATAATACTACTACTATAAAAAATGTACATAACATTACTATATAAAATTCCATAATTAAAATTAAGATTTTTATTAACACAATTAAGCATTCACTAATTTTCAATATTACATCATGCCTTTCTGAAAAGATTTTGCATTCCTTTTTGGGCATGACCAACATATTTAAAACTTCTGTTTTAACTTAATGTATATGAATATTAATTATATAAGAAAAATAATGAATTTAAACTACCTGTTATCCATTAGAATAGCATCAATGTCTACAATTTTGTCTTTATCTTCTCGAAGCATGCAATTCAATTGGTAATTCAATCGATCTACTTTGTGACAATATGCATCACGTGCAGTTACTAATTCCTCTTTTTCATCCAGAACTGCTTGAAGATCTTTTTCTAGCATAAAACACTAAAATAAATACAAATATAAAAATTTCCATTTAATAATAAAATTTTTATAAATTTCTTAATATATAATAATATATATTACCTTTTGCCTTACAGCTTCAAGTTGTTTTACCAAATTTTCTCTTTCATAAGCTGGAAAATGACGAATAACTACACCTTCATCTGCAGAACCAAGACGCTGCCTTGCAATTTGTTCTCTTAATAACTAACACAAGCAAGAAAAATAATTTACAATATATAATTTTTAAAAAATAATATAATGACACACTCTGTTAATCAAAAATAATTCTAAGCAATTCTAGAAAGACTTAATTGCCTACTCTCTGAACATATGTACTATTTAGGAATGATTAAAGTTATGAGATTGAAACTACTGTCATCAAAATCATATATTGTATGTATTTTACTGAATATCAAAAAGAGTTATCAAATAATGCAATTATTATTAGAAACTTCAGAAATTTGAAGTCCATTTTTAAATAGATTAATTTATAGAATTTATTCATCCTATTTCAAGATTGATTTTAATGATTCAGTTTAATAAAAATTAGTCAAACAATTAAAAAGTTATTAAGAAGAAACTATGAAATGTGAATCTTTTCCATTTTTATGGCAAAGATTCACATTTCATAGGTACTTGGGAACCCAATATGGAGGAAAATTTATTAAAATATGAATTAGAAACTATAAATTATTAGGTAGACTAACATACAATCATTGATTTAAACAAATTATTCCAGACTAATCAATTACTGATGAAAATGGTTTCTTCATAAAAGCAAAAATTATCTTCACAGATCAAAAAAATTGATACAAATTCATAAAACAAATACTAATAAAATGAAAGAAATTTAAATATGATACTAATTATTGTGTGTGTGTTTATATGCTGATTCATGTATAAGTTAACCTCCTCATTCAGCTTCTAAAAGACAATAAAAAATTAAGATTTACATATAAGCTGAAATTGAAATTTTAATATTTGAATAATATGATATTTATTATAATAGATATTTTTTTAATAATTTTAATAACTTTCAAAAATCCAATTTATCATCAGAATAAATATGACCAAGGCAAAAATGCCAAGCTCCCTGCATTAAAAACATTACAATACAAAGTGGAAAGAGTCAAATAGGAAGTACAGATGATTATATTGCATCCACTCATATTTCCCAACAGCTAATAGTCTATATTGTTTTAAAGAATGTAACTCTCCAACAAGGAAGACTTTTATTTAATTATATAGTCATGCTTATAACTAAGAAACAATAATTTGATATTTAGGTTTATCAGATTTTATTGTATATCATCATTCAATTAAATCATTTATTTTTTTTAGGGTAAACCTGGATAAATTTGTGATAGTTTTCCAAAACTAATATCTAATTAACTAGTGATTCATATAGTTAAAAATTTTGCCTTCATGCAGCATGAAATGTTTTATTTCTAAAATAGGTTTTCTTTAATATTAATTTTTTAGTGTAATAATTTTAAAAATTAAAATTTTTTAGCATGTGATGAAGAAATTGGAAAATGATTTTAACTGTGTTATACAAAGGTAAATATAACTATAATTTAATACAAATATATTAATTGGAAGATGTATTTTCACAGAGTGATAAAATATATAATTTTAAAAGTTTTAAAGATTGGTTTAGTAAATTACTACATTTAATATTTACCTTAGTAATTTTGATAAAATTCTAAGCTTTGCACCATCCATCTTTGATAGTTCAATATATGATTTCATTTGGAATTTTTTTTATAATATGGCTTATGATTTCACAAAAATGACTTCTGACTGTAAAAATTTAGGCAATATCTGACATTTTTAGATAATTTGTTTTCTGATTTGGCATGTTGTGAAATTTGCAAGGTATCATAAATTTACCACATAGTTGAAGTTATCTTTGTATTTAAATTCTGTATTTTTATTAAGAATTTGGAAATTAAATTAATCTTAACATTTTTTATACATTCAATTTAAATTTTTAATTCACATAACATAAGGTTTTTAAAAATATATATCAATTATTTTTATATTTAGATGTCTAAAAAGTATGAAAAGTATGAAAAAACAGACTTCCTTAGAACAGTGGATTTTGTGAAGCTGCAGAATTAGTCAATATATCATGCATCAAAAGAATGCAATGTTCCTTGGTCAACTCTCAAAGTAATATGTAAAGTTTCTGAAAATAGAGATATCCTTGATTTGCCAAATTTAAGAAAGCCATTTACTTTGTCTATAGAATGGAACAAAGAATTTATAATTACATTATACAAACGCAAGAACTTTGCTTTGGTTTAACAATTAGGCTCCTTTCACACTGCCAGCGACAACAACCAAAGACTCGGTTCTGTCGCTTTGTCAAGGTTGCTTATATGTTTACACTTGTTTCTGTTAGTCGTTGTTGTCCTGAAACGGTCGGTGTCGCTAGTTGTTCTGATCTTGACAAAGATTCAAGATTTAGTTGTTGTCATTCTACTTCGACCAATCAGGAAGAAACATTTTTATAAAGTTAAATGGAGGAAATTGATTTCGGCTGTACGAGAGAGACCTTTGCTGTATGATGTTTCTCATAAAGATTATCGAGATTTTTAACAATTTAATAATTTTTTTGTCAAAGGATTAATGTTAGCAATTAACAATTTAATAATTTTTTCGTCAAAGGATTAATGTTAGCACAAATGGATCCATATTTGCTGACTATTAAAACAAATGTTTGCACATGCTCGATATAAATTATCATAGTCGTCTTCGAACAGATGTGAACAGCTAAGCAATAAGTTAAAATAAGTAGTCTTTGTTTTTGGTTGTCTTTAGTCTTTGATCGTTGTTGTTAGTCTTTGGTCGTTGTTGTTGGCAGTGTGAAAGGACCTTACTGTTATTAGGATGTTAGCTTTCAAACTAGCAGCAGTTTCAAATAAAAAACATCTATTTAATAAAGAGAAAGAAATAACAGGTGAATAGTGGTGGAAGGATTTTAAGAATATAGACTTAATCCAAAACTAGCAGATAAGGATATTAATTCTGAGTTATCCCACAAAGCATTTCAGATAATCAAAATAAAAAGAATGCTAATGCTGAAAATATTTTTAAAATACCACACCACAAGTGAGTGTTCAATCCTCAAGGCAAAACAAAAAAGATTCAGTATGGCTAAATTTTTACCACCTCTAACTTGCAAATCCAATAAAACAATAGAAAATAAATTCAAAGGTAAAATCACCTTTTCATCTGTTCTTTTCATTAGACTATATATAGGCCCTATTTAAATATCATAAAAAATAAGTGATTTTTAATTAATTTTTTCATTTTCAGGAAATTGGAAAAAAACAAAGAAAAAGATTCCTATAGACCTATCTGCTTCTGGGCATTATGAAAAGAAGGAAAAAGTAGTTGATTAAAATTGTGTGTTTGAGGTAAAACTTATAATAAAGATATTGTTTTTGTATGATATGATATCATATGAAATGTCAAAACAATTCAATAAATGATAAGAATGAGATATTTATGTGCAATAGTTGTGAAATAAATTCTACAAATGATTAATGTATGAAATAATTTATTTTTTTTTTAATGGAAAAATAAAATTATTTGGCTTCAAAACTTTAATCTCTTTCTAATAATCACTGTTGCTTTTCAATTTTTCTGTCAACTGATACATTTTGAACCATTAAATAAGTTTTTTGTTTTAAATTATCACAAATTTACCAAAGTACTATAACAGAATTACCAAAACATTCACAAAATAACCAATGATTGAAAGCTAATTATAAATTGATATACATATATTGATAAATTAAACTTGTAACAATATTGCTGAAAGAAAGAATTGGCATTGTCAGCAAGTATATTGTCTACTGACTTTTATCAATTAGAAGATAAACAAATAATTTGTTTTGAGTATATATGAAAAAATATGAAATTATCATGAAATTACCCAAGTTTACCCTATTTCTTGATGCAAATACAATAAACTTTAATTAAACTTTTTTATACATACAATGGACTCTCGATTTTAAGAATTTCACCCCCAAAAGAGGTTCATAAATGAGAATATCATTAATTAACATTAGTTCTATGGAATGCTTTTTGGAACTAACTCAATAGTTCATAAAAATGTTTTTTGATTCATAAATTGGAGGTTTGTAAAAACAAGAATCCAGTGTATATTACATAATTTTATTGAAATATTTATTTAATAGAAAATATTGGATTAGAATTATCATGAATCAATACATTTGAAAATGGACATGGATTTGAATGGAAATGGATTTGAAGGAAAAGATTAACTAATATACAGAAGTAATGGCTACATATTTACTTATTGCACAAATAATCTTCACATTACCATTATTATTTATAATGTACTCAATAAATTAATTTCTTTTTTTATATATGAACATTTATACATATTTGTGTACTTCTAATAACAGAATCAAGTAAAAAATCAGTATTTTTTAGGACTAAATGTGATATATTTTGCAAGCCTTTACAATATGAAAAGGATTCAATGTGTGAGGAAGTTAACTTTGACTTGTCCTAGTTTTATTTTATTATGCACTCTATTATTTATTTGTCGTTATTTTCCTATATGCTAACGTATTATATTTTAGTTTAAAAGTTAACTTACTTCCACCTTCTCCGTCGTAGTTGGCAATCACGTGATATAGAGTCGGAACCCGTATCCGGAAGAGCTATCCCGGTTAATGATGTCATCTTATCTACATAATTTTACCACTGAACTGATATGTGAAAATAAGAATGATCTGTATCGGTGTTTTGTTCGATATATAAATTAATTGTAAA
This sequence comes from Olivierus martensii, assembly GCA_000484575.1. NCBI lineage: Eukaryota > Metazoa > Arthropoda > Arachnida > Scorpiones > Buthidae > Olivierus > Olivierus martensii. The sequence continues at coordinate 31,452 of AYEL01067522.1, forward strand.
GATAATGACATGAATGAATTACTCTGTAAACTAATAACTTAAAACTTGTTGCGTATAAATATGTAAATGAGCGAAAGTGTTCGTCACTCAAATATAAAAGATCGACGCAGTCGACAAGTTTTTTTGAGATGCTGAAATTCCAGGTGTAGAATTGGTGAAAGTGACAATTGAGTTTCTTGTAAGGATCGACTATTAATTGAAGTTTGTATCGGAAGTGGAGGTAGTAGAGTTTAAGTAATATTTAAGGTTCCTTTTGTGGATAATTGATTGTTGATATTTGAATTGGATTAAATAAGTTTTGTTGTTTATTTCATTGTGCTTTATTTCGTTTAAATAAAGCTTTAATTAACACTTTTGTAAGTGTTTGGAGTCTAATAAATTTATATTTTCTTATTATCTAACTTGTTTGAGAAATTCTTTAATTTATTAGTGCAAGTTCTAACCTCGTTTATTCGTTTCACTTCAAACACTTGATCGGCACTTTAGTAATAAGTTCCAATTTCTGATTTTGTTTTGTCAGTTAGACATCACATTGTGTTAGATTGTTTTGTAGTTAATTAGTATTAAGTTAGAACTTAGAAAAAGACCTGAGCTCAGGCCAAACTCTGGATTGCAGAGTCGTGAGACCGTTAGGCTTAGTTATAATTAGAATTAGTGACTTTCGTTCTAATCCGCGACTTTGCAAATGTGTCATCTTATATATTTTCAATCCTATTCATGTATTGTGTAATATTTAAGTATATACAAAAATATTAATGTTTTCACATATTTCTAATCATATAATCAATATGAAATTTGTCTGTTAGGAATAAATATAACAGTGTGTATAAAAGTACAGGGATGCAAGCAATTGAGTAATTGAGATAAATATTCCCAATTTAAGTACATTGGCTTTCCATAAATCCAACTTTATATAAAATGTTTTCCAAAATTTTTTAAATTTCTTTTTTTGCAATACAGAACAAACATTTATTGAATTTATAAGTTATAAATGCAAACATGTTGACTTATAATACAGGTAGTCCTTGACTTCCAATCAACTCATAATGGAAATGTTATCAATAAATTTTGCTATTAGTCAATGCAATTGACCTGGGTTCACCTTCCAGATCTAATGGTCTGATATATGGAAAGCATCCTTTTTTGGTCTGATTCTTGTAGTTTTGGGTTCTTTATGCTTATTAATATAATATGTAATGTACTAGGAAACGTTAGTAGTAAAAAATTCAAATTTTGGGCATTTCTTACTTATGATGATAGGATTCAAAATTTTTGAAATCAAACTCCATCATAAATTGGGGACTATTTGTATATGAAAAGCATCCTTTCCTGAGTCCAATTCTTGTAGTTTTATGTTTTTCATGTTTATTAAGATAATATACAAATAGTAGAGTTAGTAATAGAGAGTAAAGTTTGTACCCCTCCAAATAACTTGATAACTATCATAGATTTCAAAAATCTGTTAAAGCCAACAAATAGAAAGTCATGGATGGGTTACCTGATGATGACTTTCAAATGAGCTGATTATACAAATGAGGACGGTTGCAAATCCTATTTTATAAACTGTAACAGATAGGGAAAAATTTCCAATTACAAACTTGTTCAGCATTCATTTCTGAATACCTTAAAAAACTTCATCAAAATTGGATGAATAGTTCGCTTAAAAATGAAACATTTAGATCTATCATATGTCAATTCCCCGAAACACCCAAGATCAGTTTGCCTACAAACTGCAATTGATGAGGCCACAACAACTTTCATTCTTGCATAATAACAGTAGAGAATCTTCAAGACTACATCGTTATTGTTTGTGCAGAGATTGCTACTGACATTCAAAGCTGTGAGAAACTCCATCCAATATCATACTCAATTGTACTTGGGGTGCTGGTATATTTTGAGCACATCCTTGATATTTTATGATATTTTGAGCACATCCTTGATTAGTTTTTGCTTGTTGATTAGATTCTGTGTTTTCAATTTATTGATTTGGGGTGTTATGTTTTGATGTTGATTTGTTACTTACATGTCAGAAATAAGTATTAACCCTTTGCATGTAAAAATGTTTTTGTTTCATTTTTGAATGAACTATTCATCCGATTTTGATGAAGTTTTTTAATGGGTTCAGAATTGAATGCTGAACAAGTTTGTAATTGGAAATTTTTCCCTATCTATTACGGTTTATGGGATATGATTTGCAACTGTGCTCATTTGCATAATAAACTCGTTTGAAAGTCCCAATCAGATAGCCCACCCATGACTTCTTATTTGTTGGCATCAACAGATTTTTGAAATCTATCGATTTGCAACTGTACTCATTTGCATAATAAACTTGTTTGAAAGTCACAATCAGATAGCCCACCCATGACTTCTTATTTGTTGGCATCAACAGATTTTTGAAATCTATGATATTTATGAAATTATTTGGAGGGGTATAAACTTTTCTTCCACCCAGTATAGCAGTGTCTGCCAAACTGTGTGCCACGGCACACTACTGTGCTGCTTGAGGTTCCAGATGTACTGCGAAAGATTTAAAAATATTTAATATAGGTTATAAAATTCAATCCATCTACGAATCTATGTGATAATAAAAATCGCAAAATACCATGACACAAACCTGACATAAACAGAAGAGAATTTAATAGACTTGAGAAATGAGCCTGTACACAAAGCTTCACATTCTGAGCTAGAACTGAATTTGAATTTCGCTTGGAGTCAATATCCTTGATTAGCTACTACAACCATTAAATTATTGTTTCTGTTTGGATTGTCATATCTTTGAGAATTAAGTTTCTCAGCTCTCATGGAAATGAAATAAAAAAAACGGGAACGAATACTGATGGTAAATGAGGAGTTGCGTGTATGTTTAACTAATTTAGAGCCACGTCTTGATATAATTATTTCCCAAAATTGTGTGTATGTTTATCTAATTTAGAGCCACGTCTTGATATAATTATTTCTCAAAATCAATCTCATCTTCTCATTAATAAAATTATTACTTATATTACCTATTTATTAATGTTGATAAAATAATATTTTATTATTGTTACCTATGTTAATATTTTGATTCATATTAATAAAATAAATTTTTTCAAATTTTTATTTGGTGTGCCGTGAAACAAATTTCCCTGCTTCAGTGTGCTATGAAGTAAAAAAGTTTGGCAGACATTGCTGTATAGTAGGGGTGTCAAACTGGCTGCCCGCAGACTGCAAGTGGCCCTCAATGAGATTTTTTGTGGCCCCCCCAACGCTTTTAACTAAAATGAAAATGAAAACAATATGTTATGAGATAATAGAAAATAACTCTCACTTCATAGCTATGGCATATACTATGATATATTTCATTAAAATCAAAAATAGTGTAATTGCATGAGATTTTTTCCCGATTGACCTTGTTTTTTTTTCCCGATTGACCTTATCGGATGTATACATACAGATGATACTGATCTTTCAGATCAGTGACACAAACTTACTGCTTTTCTGCTATTTTTTCCCGATTGACCTTATCGGAAGTATACATACAGATGATACTGATCTTTCAGATCAGTGACACAAACTTACTGCTTTTCTGCCAGGACTACATCATTTTGTGTGAAATTTCTTACTAAAAAAAACAAAGCCATGAGAACCTGTATTGTTTTTGGATAGACAAATGCAATAATCAAGTTGCAACCAATCTCTCTTTGAAAGACGTGTATAAAGTACGCTTCAATGGGCTTGTTAAAGATTTGTTGTGTTATTAACTTATTTTTTTAAAAAATTTAAGTAGTTATGGATATTTGAATTTATAAAATTGTAATGAAAGCTTTTAGTTTGTACATGTTTTTACAGTATTTTGTAATGAAAGCTTTTACAGTAAATGTGATTTTTAATGCTTAATACAAAATTAATTTGATAGCGGGGAATTAAATTTAAAAAAACATGCAAAATTTAAAGCAATTATGTTGTAATTAATTGTAATATTTTGTAATATGTTCATTTGATTACACAATGTTTTTAATTATACTATCTATATTTCTGAATTCTTATTCTAAAATGTAATTTTTTCAAAATTATAATGTGACATGGCCCGCGATATCTTACAGGCTCATTAAATGGCCCTCGAATTAAAATGAGTTTGACACGCCTGCTGTATAGTATCTTAAATATGTGTAGTGAGAAATCTATAAAATTTTGGGCATTTCTGACTTCCAACCATTTCTTATAATGGCAGGATTTGACACTATAAGCAGGAGTATTAATATATCTTTATAAAGTACACTCAAATTTTATATTACATACTTTTTATTTGGTAATATAAAATTTGAGTGTAATTTATAAAGATATATTAATTCTTCTGCTTATAGAGCTGTAAAAATATTGTATTAGCAAAAAGCAGCATACTGGAATTTTATGGCAGGGTTTGAAATTTTCAAAATTGAACTCCATTATAAATGAGGGAGTATTTGTATTCAAAACTTTATGTTACTTAATTTATGTTACATATATTGTCTATTGATTTTGTGTGTCATATTTCTGATATAATATTGTTCCATGTGATTATGTCTCTTTCAGTTGATAAATAATATCTCTTTCATAATGTAATGAAAGTGGAATCACCATATTCTATCCAATATCAGGAATTTTAACTAAAAAATTATTTTCCAAATTATACAAAATTTGGATTATTTAAAAAACTTCAATTTCAACTGTAAATATATTTCAAATATTACTATATATTCAACAGAAATATATTGTTTTTTGCAATATTTTCAATGAATTTAAATATAGTTCAAGCAAATCTAATTTCAATAACAGAACTTACAGCAATTTTTATTATTTATGATATATTTTTAAAATTTTAAAGGCTTTAACAATAATACAGATATTTAAATAAGAATACTGAAATATCAGAATCATTATGCAATAAAGTAATTTAAATCAATTAATAATTAATTTCTTTGACAAATAACTAAAACAATTAATCTGACATGAGTCAAATAATCCACAAAAGAAATAATTTTAAATAAATTAATTATTAAAGAAATTTAAGTTGAATTAAAATTCAATTATAATCTTTAAATATTTATCTAAAATTAAAACTTATTCTGACCTAGAAAAGAACTAGGAAAATAGCAAATTATGCAATTTAGAAAATACAAAAATAATTTGAACAAATTGCATTAGAATTATACTAAGAATTTATAATAATCATAAAGAAAAATTTGTAAAGGTAGTCCTCAACTTATGATGGTGATGTCATCAATAAATTCTGTGACCGATCAATATAATTCACATAGGTTTGAGTATCTGAGACCGAAGAAAAATAGCCTGATATATAGAAACATCCTTTTTGTGTCTAGTTCTTGTAGTTTTCTGTTGTTGGCATTTATTAAGCAGTAATAATAGGAAGTTCAGAAATTTTTGGCATTTACAATTATGCCTTGCCATTTTATGATGGCAAGGTTTGGTTTCGAACCCTTCATAAATCAAAGATTACCTGTATATCATTTATCATAATTTGTTTATATATTATTTACTTATTAATTGATGACAAAAAAATATATTTTTTTATAATATTTCTTAAATTTATTGAAAGTTTATTTTGTGTTTAAGCGGTGTTAAATTTCTCTGAATTTTATAAGTAATAATTAGTTCAAGCACTAGACAGAAATATGTAAAGTGGTTTTCTGCCTAATGTTGAACTGTTTGTTGTCTAAAATTTACTTCTGCCTAAACTGTGCTGGTTTCTTCATATAACTTGTTTTCTTTTACAGCATAAAAGACCAGTATAAAAATAGTTGAAACATATGTATGCTAATTGTAAATGAAAAATAACACATATCTATTTTTGCCTGAAATTATTGAGTACCAAAAATAGTTTTTACCAAATTCCTTTAACTTTAAACTAGTTTTGCTATAATTTTTCAAATAATAATACCTAAAAGTTTCAAGCATAACTAATATTGTTAAAATAATTTTTATCTGGCGAAAACTAATTTGGTCTAAAATTATGTGCTGTCTGTAATAAGGGTTTTCTTTGTCCCCTTTTTCAAAATTCTCTAAATTTTTCATTAAATCCATTATCTCAGCTACTATACACATTTATAATGCTTCATTTTGTGAATCAATTAAATCAAAGAAAATAATCTGGAATTTTATAATTTGCTTATAGATATCAAGAACATTCAGGTATTCCTCCAGTTACAATCATTCAATTTATGATAATCTGAACTTACAATTGCTCTTACAATAATAAATAAACTGTTTCTCTTACTTATTCAGCTTATAGTTTACTTTTATTTAATATTTACTGTAAGAAATATTACATTATGCTTATAATATTTTGAACTTGGCTATTTTCATAGAATATTGACTAGAAATACTTTTTGTTTTATTAAAAATTGGACAATGGCTGCAAAATAAAGTAATCTCTTACCATCTAGGAGGATCTCCACCTATGGTTCAATTCCAGATGATTTTACCATCTTGAAGGATCAATTGTTCCATTGTCTGTTATCACTAATAAAATTAATACCTTTGATGTCATTTTTGACTTATGATTTGTTTGATCTATGATGGGGTTATCAAATCATAACCCCATTGAAAGTAGAAGAGCATTTGTATTTATATATCACTTCAATTTTTAAATATAAAGATATCTTTTTGCGATCTTATTGATATATAATTATAAATTTTTTCTTTCAATAAGGTAACTCAAAAGTCGCTTCATGAATGTATAGGAATAGTTCCCCAAGATACAGTGTTATTTAACAACAGTATTAGGTAAGAAGAACATTTATTAAGGAATTTACTTTCTAATTAAATATTCAAACAATTCTTTAATCTAAAGCAGGATTCATTCACTAAACAAGAATCATACTTCTAAATCAACAAGCCTTAGATGAAAATAATTATCAGAATTATCTTATATGACTTGTTGGTCTAGGAAATACAGGTAGGCCTCGATTAGGGCGAATAATGGGTTCCACGAATTTCTCGCACTATTCGAAGTATTAACTATATGTAAAATATGGTAATTGGTTCTTGCTTTGTGAAATTTCGGCCATTAGCCAACCTTCACGATGAATAACCACAATACTAACTGTTTAAGAAGTATTTATTTTCATATTTTACATCATTGTTCATTATCTAAATTAATAACTTACCAGGAATTGCATCTCATACCATCATCAAACCAACCGCCAAATTGAAACCAAAAGAGCGAATCGAAAGCGGAAGTTGAGCGCTGCTTTTATGTCACTCAATCACATCCATTTTTTGCTCTAGCATAATCACTAACCTCTTCTTTTCTTCGTTTCCTGTTTTATCATCAAAAGTGTTCTTCCTTTTATCCATTTTGATACTTTTTAAAAGTAAAAAATCTTTACTATACTGTATGTATACGATAACAAAGCTGAATAATAATAATGTTTAATAGCTAACAGCAGAAAGCCCATCTTTCTGGTGTTTCACCCCTTCAAAGCCAAGTGACTGTTCTTGGACTGCTCTTGTTCTGGTTTTAATAATCGAAAATTAATTTGTTAATTGACAACATAAAAGGGGACGGACCTTTGTTAGTAAGACTGGTCTATGCTACAACTTGCATTAATCGAGTATTTGCTCGCACTAACTGAAAAGCGGTATCATTTTTATAAATCGCACTAATTGAATATCGCATTATTCAAACTCGCACTAATTGAGGCCTACCTGTATACAAGTATTTCATGGCTTTACAAGTTAATTCTTTCTAGGTGTGAGCTTGTAAAGTAAGAATTCATAAACCAAGAATCAATTTCTTATAGACATAATGTTAAAATCAGGAGTTCTGTTCTCAGCAAATGAAATTTGACTGCAATAAAATTAATTAAAGGAAAACAAAATCAGTAGTTTATAATTAAATAATGATTTATTTAGCTAAAGAAATACAAACATAGTCTTTAAAAACAAGCAAATTATAATAATAAAGAAATTATTTATTCCATATAAATGTTAAAGAATTTTTATTCTTCATTATTATTAAAATAAGTAGATGAGCTTTAATATAGATAAACTATTACCTTAGGAACAATTCAGGAATGGAAATTATTTATGTAATATGTTGATAAAAACAATAGGGCATGCTACTTCTGTTTCTCAGCCACATTTTCTAATTTTGTAGCAGACGATGGAATTTTTGCTACAAATCCAGTCATACTGTATTGTATAGCTATATACATAGTTTGAAATGACTTTTTATAAATGTTTATTATTTATTTATTACAATTAATATTCATATTTTCAATTTTTTTATTATTATTCATATTTAAGAAAAATTTACAAACCTCATACTTGTTATTTTTGGATGTCATAAACTGAGAACTATTTGTAATTCTTGCTTATACCCCGGACACACTAGTGAAATTATACTATTATAAACATTTCATGGGGGATCTTTTTATAGAAACAGAAGGGTTTATAATAGCAATACAAGACCAGGTAATAAACACAAAATTCTACAGAAAATACATGCTGAAAGACAGCACATTAACAAATGACATATGACTAAAGGACAGCATATGTAGGAAATGCCATATAGCATCCAAAACGATTCAACACATTATGTCGGGTTGCAAGCTGCTTGCACAAAAGACTACTTGCACAGACACAACCAAATAGCAAACACAATACACCAAAAGCTTGCAAGCAAACACAAATTAATAAACACACTTACACCATACTACAAATACATACCCAAGACAATCCTAGAAAACTCAACACACAAGATGCATTACGACAGAACAATCCTAACACGACACAAGATGTATTACGACAGAACAATCCTAACAGACAAAACCATACACAACAACAGACCAGACATCACTTTCATGGACAAGCAGAACAAAGTTACCTACATTATAGACATCTCAATACCAGAAACACACAACTCCAGGGGCAACATCCAGGATGCATTCATCCAAAAAATTAGCAAATACACAGAACTTTCCTCAAGAGGATGCATTCACCCAAAAAATTAGCAAATACATAGAACTCTCACAAGCAATTAAGTGTCTCTGGGGAATGCAAAAGGTAGTCACAGTACCCATCGTTATTTCCTCAATAGGAGTAATCTCTCACACCCTACACAAAAGCCTCAAAACACTAGATCTACATCCCAAGATATACGTAACTCTTCAAAAAGCATCACTACTCAATACATGCAACATAGTAAGAAAGTTTCTCAGCACTGACACAGACAATTTAGTTAACTCACAATTAAACATCACATGTAGCTATGTCTTGACTCATGTCCAACATAGCACTTTGCCCTGGAGATACTCCATGCCCAAATTGATGTACTATAACAATAATAGTGATAATAATTGAAAATTTGCTAATCTCAATATTTTCAGATTAAATTTTGTATTCTATTTTTCAATTTATAGTTACTGATAAATGTGTAATCAACAGAATGCACAATGTGCTTCTGGGTAATTACACATTCATTATCAATAAAGATAAATTAGCTTTTTGAAATTTTATCAGTTTACTAATAAGAATACAAGGTAAAAACTTGCATTCTTTTTATATTTATGAAAATAGCAATAAAAAATTTTTTTTGAAATTTTCAAAAATATTTCCTAATTTTCAATATATTCATTAATAATTTTTTAAAATTAACTTAAAAAATTAATATTTAATGAAACTGAAACTCCTCACCTTCCCATGGAATCCAAGTTGAATTACATGATTGTCAAGAGAATACATAGAATCAGAACAATATTTCCAAATCATTTCAAGAATTTCAGGTTCATTCTTATAGGCCACACTTGCCTGAAGTAATTTCTTAATTTTAGCCTGTAAAATTATATAAAATTTTTTAAAGTAATTTATAAATTAAATTCAAAATCATTTATTTATATGCAATAGAACGTCGATTATCCGAACATAATTTTCAATTGTGATACGCAACAGGTCTCTGCCAATACTCCTACCCTACAATGTATAGGGTGAGAGAATCTAAGCTTCTGTTATGCGCATTGACTAATATGTGGAAACAATCGACAATTAAACTACTGTATATATATATCTAATTAATATATTTAGTATATTGGTGAAAGAAGTACTGAATTAAAATCATGGAGGAGTCTCATTTTCTAAATCTGATGGGCAAACTGTTTGGAGAAAGGGCAGTATCGTATCAATGAAATATAGCCTAGGGCCACACTTATTATGTTATACATGTTTTTTATTCTTTAATAATTAAAAAGAAAATAGAACATGTAAACATATTATTTATTTAATAATTAAAAAAATATACAATTTTGATCCTGTCCTTTAGTAATCTATCTGTTTGGAAAGGGATGTAAAACAAAATAGCAAAAAAAACCACCTTCACCTAATAACTGTCTGAGGTGATATAATTCTCTTAGAAAATTATGTAACCGAAATAGAAAGATCCTAAACTTTTTCTAAGGAGTGTATTTGTTGACTAAGATATCATAAAATGGTGACATGTTAAAATTAAGCCAATTTTTTTAGTACATCAGCTTTTCAGTGGCATAGTGTAGGGGGCAAAGGGGGCACCTGCCCCAGGTGGCACTTTGCTAGGGGCGGCAAAATCCCTATCATTGAATTAATATTAAGAAGACTAGAGATCCAACTCTGCAAAAACAGTGAAGCTCAATGTCCACAACAATATTTTGCGTAGTAGCTACCTATTGCGATTGTGCAAAATATATGCCCCACTACTCTCCATAAACTGTTGTCTTTTAACAACACGTGCACAATTGCTTGCGTATCTAAAAACAGTTTGGATTCGCAAATTTCATTTTTGTCGATGTATATTGCCTTAGATGGGAGATCAGCAAGTGTCAACTTTCCAAACAGAATATAGACAAATATAAGTACCTTGCTTATCTAAAGTAAGGAGACACAAGCAGTGGTGTGTTATCCTACAGGCAAAAAGGGCAATTGCTAGGAACCCCATCAACAGGAGGCCCCAAAGTTCCCAAATCAATATTCTATAAACTTATTTTTGTAGTAAAAAAATCGGAAATTAAATTTATGTTCCATACTGAGGACTAGATTGCAACAGTTTAAACTACTGCGTCACTCAGGTGTGACAGTAGTTTAAACTTTAAAAACTAACCAATTCAATTGGGGAGAGTTTAACTGTAAATGACACTTTAGGTTGAAGGGGAGACGGAAGAATTTTATAACTGTCAAATAAACCATAAACAATGTCTTGAGAGAAGAAACAATGATCAAATTACAAACAGCTGCAAGATCCAAGTCTGGAGATCTGAGAAAAAAACAATATTGTAAAATATCTGTCAATAAGGTCCACCTGCCAATCCCAGTGGAAGAGAGGAGGTGTAACTTGACCAAATAAGGTCAGAAATGAGTTCAAACCTCTTTCTCTCTACTGATGTGATTGGGTAGATCAAAAACAAAAATATAAAGGGACAGCAGAACGCACACACTCGCTTGAGTCACTCTTCATCACTATTATTGTTTCATTTTTGATCTATCCAGAATTATTTTAAAGAACGCACACACTTGCTTGAGTCACTCTTCATCACTATTATTGTTTCATTTTTGATCTATCCAGAATTATTTTAAAGGAAAGAAAGAAGAAACTCTCTTAAGGCATGTTTATGGGTCAGATGCAAAATCTCCCCTTTTTTTTATAGGAATTTTCTTTTTTTTAATTTATTAGTTTTTCTTCTTTCATTTTATGTTCTGTAATAGGTAGAATAATGGGTTTCTGATGTACAGGTATCATATATACGGGCTCGAAAATTTGCCCCCTTTATAGTGCATCCCCTAATTTTGAGGTGCCGAGTCCAAAAATGTAATTATATTTTACTGCTTGAGGCCCCATCATCGAGATACAGGGCCCCCAAAATTGGGGCCTATCAGTCCAATTTTTCAAGTAATTTTAGTAGATAATTTTGAAATTCTAATGAATTTTGATGTGGTTTTACATTTCGAATCAAATGCAACCATTTCCGTTGACCTATGACCTATGACCTTCTTTACGAAACTATGCGATTTTTTCATTTTCACTGTTTTATCAGTCCTGAATCTCTGAAAATTCTGTTTTCTCAATTTTATTTAAAAATTTTAGTCGAGGTCATCACAATAATCCTAAATTATATATCTCTGATACCATAAATATTAAACGTAATAAAATATAAAGTAAAAAGCAAGTTTTCAACGAAATGCCTCCATTTTCTTTCAAATACGAATTCCGAAATGAATGCTGGGTAATTTGCTCTCCTACCGGCAATTTATCAGAAATGATAAAAACAGTGAAAATGAAAAATTCACATAGTTTCGTAAAGTAGGTCATAGGTCAATGGAAATGGTTGCATTCGATTCGGAATGTAAAACTACATCAAAATTTCTCTGTGTTAAAATGACCTCGTTTAATGCTGTTTCATTTAGCACTTTGTTTCATATCCCCCGTGTTAAACAGGGTCTTAGTGTACCTTGCTTACCTAAAGTAAGGAGACAAAAACAGTGGCACGTTATCCTATGGGCAAAAAGGACAATTGCTAGGACCCCCATCAACAGGGGGCCCCAAAATTCCCAAATCAATATTCTATAAATTTATTTTTGTAGTATAAAAATCAGAAATTAAATTTATGTTCCATACTGAGGACTCTAGATTGCAGGTGTGATGCAGTAGTTTAAACTGTAAAAACTAACCAATTCAATTGGGGAAAGTTTAACTGTAAATGACACTTTAGGTTGGAGAGGAGACAGAAGAATTTTATAACTGTCAAACAAATAAACAATACCTTGAGAGAAGAAACAATGATCAAATTACAAACAGTTGCAAGATCCAAGTCTGGAGATCTGAGGAAAAACAATATTGTAAAATATCCTGTCAATAAGATCCACCTGCCAATCCCAGTGGAAGAGAGGGGTGCAACTTGACCAAATAAGGTCAGAAATGAGTTCAAACCACTCTCTCTCTCTCTCTCTCTCTCTCTACTGATGCGATTGGGTAGATCAAAAACAAAAATATAAAGGGACAGCCGAACACACACACTTGCTGAGTCACTCTTCATCACTATTATTGTTTCATTTTTGATCCATCCAGAAGTATTTTAAAGGAAAGAAAGAAAAAAAAGAAGAAACTCTCTTAAGGTATGTTTATGGGTCAGATGCAAAATCTCTCCTTTTTTAAAGAAATTTTATTTTTTTTTTTAATTTATTAGTTTTTCTTCTTTCATTTTATGTTCTGTAATTGGGGTAGAATAATGGGTTTCTGAGTACGGGTATCATATTTCCGAGCTCGAAATTTCCCCCCTTTGTAGTGCACCCTCTAATTTGGAGGTCTGAGTCCGAAAATGTAATTATTTTTTACTGCTGAGGCCCTGTTATCGAGATACAGGGTGCACTATAATTGTCAGGGTGCACTATAAATGCCTATCAGTCCAATTTTTCAAGTAATTTTAGTAGGTAATTTCAAAATTCTAATGAATTTTGATGTAGTTTTACATTCTGAATCGAATGCAACCATTTCCGTTGACCTATGACCTATCTTTACGAAAATATGCGATTTTTTTTCATTTTTACTGTTTTTATCAGTCCTGAATCTGTGAAAATTCTGTTTTCTCAATGATACTGAGGACCCTAGACTGCAGGTGTGATGCAGTAGTTTACTGTAAAATCTAACCAATTCAATTGGGGAAAGTTTAAATATATATGACACTTTAGCTTGGAAGGGAGACAGACAGAATTTTATAACTGTCAAACAAACCATAAACAATGCCTTGAGAGAAGAAACAATGACGAAATTACAAACAGCTGCAAGATCTAGATCTGGAGATCTGAGGAAAAACGGTATTGTAAAATATCCTGTCAATAAGGTCCACCTACCAATCCCAGTGGAAGAAAGGAGATGTAACTTGACCAAATAAGATCAGAAATGAGTTCAAACCTCTCTCTCTACTGATGTGATCGACGAATTCCGAAAAGAATGCTGGGTAATTTGCTCTGTCCTACCGGCAATTTATCAGAAATGATAAAAACAGTGAAAATGAAAAATTGCTTAGTTTCGTAAAGGTAGATCATAGGTCAACAGAAATGGTTGCATTCGATTCGGAATGTAAAACTACATCAAAATTAATTAGAATTTCGAAATTATCTACTAAAATTACTTGAAAAATTGGACTGATAGGCCCCAACCTCTCCCTCTTTCACTCAGAGTCACTCTTCATTAAAATACACGTTTATAATTTTGATATTTTCCAGGATTCATTATAATTATTCCCATTGGTTTTTCCAACACTTTCAAATTAGGAGGGAGCACTATAAAGGGGGCAAATTTTTGAGCCCAGAAATATGATACTGGTACCGATTTCTGAAAATCCCATTGGTTTTTTTAGTTTGATTAGTGCGGTTTTGATATATGCAGTGTATTGCGAGGATTTGGACTCACACCTCCATATTAGGAGGGTGCACTATAAAGGGGGGAAATTTTCGAGGCCGGAAATATGATACCTGTATCGATTTCTGAAAATATATGTTTATAATTTTGATATTTCCCAGGATTCATTACAATTATTCCCATTGTTTTTTTAGTTTGATTAGTGCAGTTTGATATATGCAGTGTATTGCGAGGATTTATTAACCGCACTAATCAAGAGATTCCTGTATTAGAATTCAAAACGTGTTTTCGCTTTACATTTTGTTTTTTAGTTAGTAAGAATTTAATTTTGGAGAAAAAAATCTCTGCGCTTAATGTTTTCCTCGCTCTAGAAAATTTTATCTTTATAATAATATCATATTTTGTGGGGTCTCTTTACAGCTTAATATTTTCCTCGCTCTAGAAAATTTTATCTTTATAATAATATCATATTTTGTGGGGAGGTTGCCCCGGGCGGCAGAAATCTACGCTACGCCACTGCCCCAAATGATTTTTTGTGGCCCGCAAAAAGAAATGAAGGAAGGGAAGAATCGCCAGCCTCCTCCAAATCCCCTCACAGCTGGCCCTCTGCCTCACCAAATAGGCGCCCGGTGGCATATTTGGCATTTGCCCTGGGTGGCAGAAACCTATGCTACACCCTGGTTATATGTGAAAAAAAGCCAAGCATTGCAGAATGATTATGAAGCTTGGTCGTTAATCATTCTTATAATTTGCATGTCTAAAACAGTGATTGTATCTATCTTCTTATCAAATGTTGGGTTAGAACATAAAGATTATAACAACAGAAAAATTAAATATACTCCCACCTGATGCATTTTATCACATTTGTCTTTAACATTACATAATAGTCAAAGATCATGAAACTTCATTTTACTGCCAGTTTCATACAAGCAAATTTTGTGGCTGGGGTTGATCTTTCTATTGCCTTCTCAAATTATGATTCTGTTCACTTCCATAAATGCAGTTTCAGATCTTATTATATATTATCAACAAACTTTCTGCTATAAACATTCTTGTAATAATAGAATAGAATAATGATCAGTTCTTTGCCTTTTCTAAGGATGTTGTGAGTGAATATCATTTTAAAATATGATATGAATACTGCCTCTTTGCAAGTAATTAGTTATCTGAACCATGCATATAAGGAATTAAGACAGAGCTAAATGTAGGCTTTCTATATATGGTGGTTACCAATGATTATCAGAGGGGGCAAGAGATATAAATTGAGACTTGGCACAGCCATAACTCAATATGTTAGAAAAAATATATTTGTATATTTTTATATTGTTCAAGCTTCAATGTTTGTCAAATTTGAAGTTCTCTATCAATATTTTCACTTTTCTTGTTCACTTATCACAATATATTTGTCAATTTTGTTTTTTTGAAGGGCCTCAAAAATATTAATTGCCCCCAGACCTCACATTTTCTCTGAAAGTCCCTGGTGGTTAAATATTCTCCTCATATTATATATAAACCTATTATGAGAAACGAAAAAATTGAGTATATATAGAAGAAAACAAACCGAAGAAATTATTAACGATATAGAAACAGTCCCGAACACATGGAAGTACGCATTAAGACGTTAGTGGGTAAAGCTGGTATAAACCCATAGATAAGAAGACTATAAAGATATTTGTTCTTGTGTTATATTTTTATTTTTATTTATTATTTTAACTTTTATATTTCTGTATTAATTATTTAAGTATAAAAAAAACAGTTATTTGTTTATATATTAACTTAATATCAAAGCTCCCAAGTAAAATGAAATTTATATGTGAAACGATTAGAAAGAACTTTATTTGAATTTAATTTATGTGGCTTCAATAGAATCTTAACGAATTGAGTAATTTACGTTCGTAGAGCATCTTTTGTTCCAAGCATTTTATCAGTTAGAGTTGAAGATGGCTAAAGATTGGCCGAAAACGTTTCTCTAGTGTTAAATTTAAACTTAATAAAGGATTTACTTGGACTGCTTACGAGTGCCTTTGGTAATTTTATAATTTTATAGTTATAATATAAACCTATATCTAGCAAGTGTATGCTAATTGCTTTTCTGGTCCAAACTAAATCACATCATAGGCTCAATCTCATCTGTACAACTCTACATAAACTGTTTAGCAATGATCTTTGCCATCCCATTATATATCATTCATGTATTTGAGAAAACATTGAATAGAAATCATGCACAGGTAATCTCAACTTATATAGAGATTGCATTCAAAATTTCAGTCGTAGTTTGAATCTGTCCTAACTCAACACTATTTTCATATGCACAATATTATAAATGGAGCCACATTCCTCAACCACCATAACTCAGAATATTCAATATTCTTTTAAATAGTAGCATATACTGAATTTGAATAAATGCTGTTTATTCTTTAAAATGAGGAAATTGTGTATTTTGTGCCTACTAGAACTTTATATAGAGAGATTAATAAAAGAGGAAAACCAGTTATATACTCTTTAGTGTCAACTGGTTGTTAGTAAATCCAAACAACTTGCCAAATTTAACCCTTGAGATACACAACGTATCTCAAGGGTTAAATTTGGCAAGTTGTTTGGATTTATTTGAATTATAATTCCCTTGAAGTTTGTATATATATGGTTGTTAGTATTATGTAGAGAAAAGTTGGTGGGTTGTAGGGCAAGGTGGTTAGTTAGACAGGGGGGATGGGGAGGAAGAGAGAGAGTAGGGTACTGAGCGCATTGCATCAGATTCCAACAGCGTCAATTCGCCACCAGAATGCGCCCCAGGCACCAACCCGCGGGCGTCTGGGTCAGTTAGAACTTTATTTTTTATAAAAGCAGAATACAGTATTTACATAAGGGAGATAGAAAATATGATACAGAGTTACAAAATGATACAAATTTTACATTATAGGTCACAACATACTGTAGTTACAGTGAGGGTAATAGAAAAAAACAATACAATTCCAATAGGAAAACTTTCAGTTTTATCTCCATTGACTAGCAGTGTGGATTGATATCCCTGATATGATGCCGTGATTGCTTGAATAATTTTAGGCGGAATGCCATAGAGTCTCAGTACTTCACACAGTCATTCCCTGTCAACCAAGTAAAATGCTTTGGCAAAATCAATGTTAAGTTTGTGTCTTTTGAACTCTCTATTAGTCTTCTGATGCAGTGAATGTGTTTAAGAGTACCTCGTTTTTGAAGAAGCTGGTCTGGTTTGTGCGAAGTAGTGGGGTTATATATGGTTCAATTCTGTTTAAAATAATTCTGTTGTAAATTTTTAGTGGAGTGGATAGTAGTGTGATTCCTCTATAGTAATACTACTAAAACAACAGCACTTACTGCAGTTGAGATTTATCTTAAACTTTCTTACTACTTCAGTATCTATTGGCTAAAGTTTTCGGTATTCAATACCATCTTCAGACCAGGTGTTCTAAAACTTATTCGAACTTTCAATGGTTCACATACAGAATCACAACAAAACAAAAAAGATTGTTGCTAAGTTACTGTCTCTTAGACAATCAGTTGATAGTTTATAAATAAATAAAATAAAATCTGGTTGTGGTTGTTTATTACGAGAACTACATGCGTTTGTCCCTTCTTACTGTTTCTGACACATATTTCCAGGCTGTTGATAGTTCCGTAGCCGTCCTGTCATTTAATAGCTTTTTATCTTTCTGTTTTTTCAGTATTTTCAATGTCTCTGCTGTGCATGCTTGGGTTTTCTTTCTGACCCATCTTATTATTTTGGCATCTTCCCATTGTATATTTAAGTCCATCGAGTATGCTTCCATTGCTAAGGCTGTGTTGGTTCTACCTTTGGTTATGTCCATCTTATGTTCTTGCAACCTTTGGGCCAGGGTTCGATTTGGTCACCCCTATATATGATGCAGCTTGTGTTTTTTGGTTTACCACAGGTATTTCGTAAACTCCTTGTTTTCAGTCTCTTTCCACAGGTCTTTCTCATTTCTTAGTATGTTGAACATTGTGAGCCCCCTTAATGTTGCTAAAAAAGCCAACAAAAAAGTAACAACAATAAGGGAGCTCACAGTGTTCAACATACTAAGAAATGAGAAAGACCCGTGGAAAGAGACTGAAAAACAAGGAGTTTACGAAATACCTGTGGTAAACACAAGCTGCATCATATATAGAGGTGACCAAATCGAACCAAGTAAAGATCCAAAAACTAAAATGGATCTTTACTTGGAAGATAAACAGAACACGCATAATACTTGATAGACCCAGTAAACCATATAGAATTTTGGATGATATACAAATTCCAATATTCATGGAAAACATCCTTTCGAAAGGACCTAATACTTTAATAGAACGACCTGTCCACTGGGACCACATAGCGATAGAAGTAGAACTCATTTTATCTAGATGTGATAAAATTCTTGCAGAAGAAGCATGATGATCGTTGGCTAGAAATGTAACATATGGAAACAATGAAGCCAAGGCGCAAAAAGTTAGAAAAACTTGGAACGAACTTAGAGTGGCAAGAGAATAGCTGCTTGATAACGAAGTCAAATGTTGTAGAGACGATAAGACCAAAATGATGATTATCCTAAAGAAACAGACTTATGAACAGTTTTTATATAAAAATATACAGGATACTTTCTGTGAAGAGCTAATGGACGACCCAATGGAACAAATCGCCAATGAAGTTAGTATGTTAGTACATTCGAAGAAAATGCCTACTTTCTTTAGAAATACTACTGTTAATGCTCCACTAGTGCTCTTTGCCTTTGTTAAGTTGCATAAACAACCAATTTCTTTTAGACCTGTTGTAGAGAAACGTAACTCTCCAACGTATGAAACTGAATCAGTGTTAACAAAATGGTGCTTAGAACACATGAAAGAATACCCTTGGTCCATACAGTCAGCCAAAGAGATGTTAGATGCTTTATTTGAAGTTGAACCCCTCTCTGATGAAGTATTGGAGGTTTACGATTTCGAATCCTTATACCCAAAGATAGAAATTGAACCAGCATGCATAGAACTATACCATCTCCTGTTATCACACTTATCGCAGAAAGAGTGCAAACCATCTATGATTAGAAAGTTATGCCACCTGTTACTACATAAATCGTACTTTCTGTTTAATGGTAGATATTACCAACAGGCAAAAGGAGTTCCAATTGGCAGCCCTCTTGCAGGTGTGCATGCAGAAATGGTTGTCTATAAAAAAGAAGAATCCATTATACTGACATTAAGTGTGAACATCCATTTCTATAAAAGATATGTGGATGACATCCTAGTAGTAAAGGAGAAAATGAGTGATAGGTATAACCTTGAGAATTTATTAAGCGATGAGTCCTTAGGTCTTAGTTTAAAAAGGCAGGAATAGGATGAACTAACTATTAATTATTTAGATGTTAGTATTAAAATTGCCAATGACGACTACATTACATCAGTATTTAGAAGGAACATTTACAAGCCATTCTTTATTAAGTCTACTGCAAAAGAACCTTGCCATTACAAAATGGCAGCATTTAAAACCTTATTACAGAGAATTTTGATACATTGTAGCAATCAAGATGTGGCCAACGAAGAACTCAAATGAGTACTCCACCAAGGGGAATTACATGGTTATAGTTGGAACAAACTATGGGAAAAGATCACACGTAAAAATGCTAGGCAAGATGCCAATGACAACAACAACATATATGATGCAGAAACGAAAATATACTCTGTAGAAAATAACATTTCAGAAAGTTTAGAAGAAAGTTAGAAAAAATAACAAAGAATAAAATAGTGTATAACAGGAGGAACACCATGTTTAACCTATTGAGAAACGACAAAGACACTAGGAAATGCAACAAATTCCCCGGAATATATGAAATTCCTTTTAAGAACCTAGACACATGAAGAGATGAGATATACATTGGTTACACTTCCCGTTCCCTGCAAAAAAGACTATCGGAACACCAAAAAGACGCAGCAAAGAATAATGAGAAGACATCCCTAGAACAATGGTTGGCCAACTTTGAAATAGTGGTAAACTGGGATGATGCCAAAATAGTTAAGAAAATAGATGACCCATTGAAAGGTAAAATTGCGGAGGCTATTAACATAATGGATAAAAAATCTAAAGATCATAACGTAATTAACACTGTGGAACCCCACAATGGTTGGCCAACTTTGAAATAGTGGTAAACTGGGATGATGCCAAGATAGTTAAGAAAATAGATGACCCATTGAAAGGTAAAATTGCGGGGGCTATTAACATAATGGATAAAAAATCTAAAGATCATAACGTAATTAACACTGTGGAACCCAATATGGTCAGCCAAGCTTGGATGTGGTGTGGAAAAGTACAAAAACGATAGTTGATTTTAATTTAATAACCACAGTATTATCGGTCGCGTAATATATACTTTAAGCCAGTGGTTCTCAACCACTGTGCCACCAAACCTTTGACAGTGTGCCACAAAAAATTAAGAATGAATTGTATATATTAACATATAATTGTATAAATCATATATATTAATAGTGAAACGTGGTTGGTTGGATATCCCTTTTGCAATCTACCAATTCCTATAAATAGGGTATCATTAGAAAAATCTAACCCTCGAATTTCTGCGACAGCCAAAATTTTTGTCATTATTCATAATTTAAAAATTAAGGAATAAAAATTAAATTAAAATTATAGTTTCTCTAAAAATACAAAATCCGCAGGTGGCGCTGTAACTTAATAAGGGCAGCAATTTAATGATCCTATGTACAAGTATGTCTGTAATCTGAATATAATAAATAAGAATAAATACAATAATCAATTTGTTATTAAATCTAAATCATTATTTAAAATATTTAGGTGTGCCGCTAAATTTTAAAATATTAAAATATGTTCCTCAACAGAAAAAAGATTGAGAACCACTGCTTTAAGCTAAGTTTAATATTAATTTTAATATTATATGTTCAGTATTATATAATTTTTGAGTATAAACTTTTAAAATTGGTGTTACTATAGTAATGATTATAATGTGTTAGTTTTTGAAATGTACACGTTCGTTCTATGTTCGATTTTAACGATCTGTAATTGAATGTACCGCTGATGAGGGCTGTAAATAAGCCGAAAGCGCTCTGGATAACGAATAAACAGAATAAATTTTGTTGTATGTATATTTAGTGTTATTGGTTTAAATATAATAATATTCCTGCTCAAAGTGCTATAATTATTTGGGATTTTATAAGTAGCAGAGTAAGTTAACAGTATAGTATAACCATTATTCTTGTCCTGTCTGATGGTGAGAGGAATATGTTTATGCAAGAATCTTGCTTGAATGTGAGTAGTCATTTTAAATCAAAATAATTTTTATTAATTATTAAAGATAACATTAGGTTATCATTAATGTAATTTTATTACATTAATTAATAATTACATAATTATGGTGCTATAAGGTTAAATTCACCCTTAGGTACTTTTCAATTTTTATATGGCCCACTTCATCCTGAAGATTGTTTATCTGGCCACGACAAAAAATAAATGCCCACTCCTGCTGTAAAGTATACAGTTTTTTAGAAATGTTATTTAGCTGGATGCTAAATATCAAATGTACTGTATTTTATTAAATTTAATAAATTCAGAGTTTATTTTCATTTCTACATCACATATGTTTTCGATAAACTACCAACCCCGATTAACTGCCAAAATTGTTCCTGAACAGATAGTGGCATCTTATCAGGGTTTGACTGTATTATAATATTTATGATATGTATAATGTGTATGGCATGTACTATAGTAACTACTAAAATTATAACATTATTGAAATTATAAACATTATTAACATTTATTTTCAACTTACTGTGGGGTTATCAAAACATTGTAAATTGAACTTATATTTTTTGTTAGATGTAATTTGGATATGGTTTAAGTAAATAAATTAAAAGAATTTTTTTAAAATTAATCCAATAGACCATAAAATATTTACATACCTTTGGAAGATTAGGAACAAACTTGGAATCTCCAAATCCTTTGTAATTACCCATATTTGTTAAAATACCACAGAAATAAACAAGTAATGCCTAATTTAGATATATATTAAAATGATTACTATTATATATTTTTTTTAATGATTTTGTTTTTGTAAAATTAAATATTATTTTTAAACTTACTGTAAATTCATCATCTGAAAATTCACATTCTTGAATTGCAATTTCTTTTAAATTTTCTACTGATTGTTGTTTAAATAATTTAAAAAGTAGTGTATAGATCAAAGGACTTTCAGGTGATGTCTGTAATAGAGAAACAAAAAACTTAATACTGCATTAAATGATTTTAATGAATAATTTATAAAAGACATGTACAATCTTGTAATTATATATCATAAAATAAATTAAATATTCCATTAAATTAAAGATAACCTGTTATTAAATAAGGTGAAAATCAACTATTTCAACTGGATAAGCTTATTTTCATTTCTGAAATTTTAATGTCAATCAACTATTAAAATCAGGCCTTCAAAATTTTATATCACTGCATTTACTGCTGTGTTAGTTTCACAGAATGATATAAAAAAAATAAAACTTAAACTTTTATATATTTACATTAGCATAAAACTAAAAATCACCATTAGAAATCCTGTTCTAGAATATCTTATCATTAGTTATTCTTTTAATAGCTAAAAATTATTAAAAATATTATATACTGTATTTTTATATGTGTGTTAAAATATATGTGGATTTTATTATTTGAAATCTAAAATACCTACACTAAAAAATAACAAACACAGCCATTTTTCTTAGTACCCAGAAATTACCAGAATCAACCTATTTCTGATTATCTGGTACTAAGTACTGTGAGGAAGTTAACTTGGACCTGTCCTATTTTTATTTTATTATGCACTCTATTATTTATTTATCGTTATTTTCCTATATACTAACGTATTATATTTTAGTTTAAAAGTTAACTTACTTCCCACGTTCTCCGCCTCCGTCGTTGGCAATCACGTGATACGGGATCGGCGCCCGTACCCGGAAGAGCTATCCCGGTTAATAATGTCTTATCTACATAATAATTGCCACTGAACTGATATGTGAAAATAAGAATGATCCGTATCAGTATTTTTGTTCGATATATAAATTAATTGTAAAGATAATGACATAAATGAAATACTCTGTAAACTAATAACTTTGAACTTGTTACGTATAAGTATGTAAATGAGCGAGTGCGGCGGTCACTCGAGAATCGTTAAAAAAAGACGACGCAATCGACAAGCATTAGAGGTGCTGAATTTCCAGACATGGAATTGGTGAAAGGTGACAATTGAGTTCTTGTAGGGATCGACTATTGATTGAAGTTTGTATCGGAAGTGGAGGTATTAGAATTTAAGTAGTATTTAAGGTTTGTTTCTTGTGAAATTTTGATATTTGAATTGGATTAAATAAGTTTTGTGGTTTATTTCATTGTGCTTTATTAAAGTTTAAATAAAGCTTTTATTAACACTTTTGTAAGTGTTTTGAGTCTAATAAATTTATATTTTCTTATTATCTAACTTGTTTGAGAATTTCTTTAATTTATTAGTATAAGTTCTAACATCGTTTTTCTTTGTTGTTCGTTTTACTGTTAACACTTAATCGGTACTTTCAGTGTAAGTTCCGATATTTAGTTTCGTTTCGTCAGTTCGACGTTACTGTGTGTTAGATTATTTTGTAGTATTAAGTTAGAACTTAGTTAAAGACCTGAGCTCAGGCAGAACTCTGGAATTTGCAGAGTCGCTAACTGTTAGGCTTAGTTAGTATTGACAGTCGTAATAAACCGCGACTTTGCAATTAGCGCCCGAACAGGGACTACCATTTGTGGTAGTGTTTAGATTTGAAGTGATTTCATTTGATGGTCGTTTTTTTGTTCACTTGTGGTAATTGTCACTTTTCCAATTTTATTAAACTTAACCACCTCTTTAGTACGATGACTGATCCACGCTAGAAACCTTACATTCAGTTAGCATAAATATCCAATAACTTCACCTGCCAATTGTATATTCGAAAAGTTTGAAGATCAAATCGAACCACGATTGTCGAAAAAGAATATGGATGCGAATAATAAACAGATACAATAATGCTCTCAAATATTGTTGTAAATATAAATTTTTAACAATACTAAATTTTTTTTTTCGATTTCAAAATTTACATTAATTTTGACGACAACAAAAATATTTATAGATATCTAAATATAATAGTTTTAACGAATTTTCTTAATGAGTTTAAAATAAAAACTTCTAAATTTTGTGTCACATATGAGAAAGAAAATTTATAAAGTTTGAGAAGAAACTTACAGTACTTAGATATTCAAAAATATATTTTTTATTATCGAAGGAAATAATGATTTCAATCCCGCGATCCAGATGTTTTTAATCGATCCCAGTTTATACGGCTTTTAATTCAAGGTTTTTGGGATCCTAAGTTTATTTTATAATACAGTCGATTCTCGTTATTCGCTGATTCCGTATTCGCGAAAATTTATTTATAACCACAAAATCAATTTCAGAGGCACTTTCGCGCTTATTCGCTGACTCCTACTGAGCAGCGAAAATACTGTTACCAATGTAAACTCTCTCTCTAATAAAGGAAGCTATATTTTTTATTATCGAAAGAAATAATGATTTCAATCCCGGGATCCAGATGTTTTTAATCGATCCCGTTTATACGGCTTCTAATCCAAGGATTTGAGGATCCTGGGATTATTTTATAATAATCACATTTTTTTTTAATTTTACGTAATTATCCCACTTTTTCAGCCAATTCTTTAGTTCTTGCTTTCTCCAGTTTTGCAAACGGGCTGCTGATTTTGATCCTAAGATTCCACCATTCTAGTGACAATGAATCTGAAAAATAAAAGATATTTAAAGTAATATACTTGACGACAGCATCGGAAAGCAGTATTGAGTCTATGGGAGAGCCAAAGTTGATTTATATCACTACGCCGATGATATAGTTCATTAAATTATTCGCGACGTTACAGTAAATTGCCATAAAATAATGATAATTTTGACAAATAAGCTAGAAGCTTCGAATAAAGTTACGATATCAACATAATTTTAACATGTAGTAAATTATCTGCGTGTGTATAATATATGCGATGATCAGATGCGCAATGATGTTTTACGCACTCCAATCGATTCTAATAGTTACAAAATGACGGAGTCGTAATTTTAAGTCGTTCTCGAAAGGCTGCATGATTAGCCGTCAGACGAAGCAAATTGCATTGGATATTTATTCGAAATTAAAAACTGAAAACCCAGAGGCACAATTACATAAAAATAAATATAGTTCTTACTGACACTATTACCTTTTACATCGAAATCGACTGTTCCATGCGCATTAATACCGTCAGAAAAGTTGGTAACACGCCGCTTTCATAAACTCAATACTGCTTTCCGATGCTGTCGTCAAGTATAGATAAAGTAGCGACACACTTTTCCGGTGTATTTGCCGACATCGTAACGCTCCCATAGGTTGTAAGTTACTTATACTACTTTCGTGACCTTCTTTCTGCCATTTTTATGCAAAGAAATCCGTGTGTTTGTATATCAGTGCATCCTAAATAATCAACAGAGTGTAAACATTGTAACTTTTTATCGATATGACGGGTTGTTGTGCAGTGGAATATAAAAGTAAATTGAAAGAGCGGTTGTGTGCCATTCCATCGGGCAAAAAGAACGAAGGAAGAAGGAAAATTTGGCTTCATCGAATAGGGAGACAAAATTTTGTTCCTACGAACTCGACAAGACTTTGCATGGCTAGCCATCTTTATGTAACACTTCATAAAATAACCACGTTACCGATTAATATGATAATTTCAAAAATTAATATACTAAATAAAAAGAATGAAAAATATAATTGAACATGGATAAACAGGTACAATCCCTAATCACACTTAAGGCCGGTTTACACCAAGCGCAAGCATTAACGCCGCAAATATTTTTGCACGGCGTAGAAATGTGCGCCGCAAAACATGACGTCACCAAACGCCGAAGGAAAGCGCCGATCTGTTCTCTTAAAACGTTCGGCGTTTCGCTTTTTTCCCATGATGCATCTATACTTTGTCGAAAGAAGGATCTATGTAAATGTCAAACAAGATAGCACTTAAAGGCGAACCTTGTAGGACTCCGTTCAGTAGAGGAAATGGTGCAGAGAAACATTCGTGGAATTTAATTACAGATAATCGACTTTTTAGGTAAGTGTATATCCAATTACAAATGGTCTTTTCTATTGACTGAATGTCCAGTAATCTTCTAAATAATATGTCTAAGTTGAGGGAATCAAAAACTGCTGATATGTCTATATATACGACGTACGTATTTCTCATTTTCTCCATATTTTCCAAGATATATTGTTTAGTTTTTAACAGATTTGTAAGACATGATTTGTTTGGTAAAGCATAATGTTGATTTTTGGTTATTCTGTTTTTCACATTGAAAATTAATATTTTTAGCAACATCTTTTCAAAAATTTTTAAAAAAGCTGAAGTTAAGGCGATTGGTCGATAAGAATTAGTTTTCGAGGGGTCTTTACAGGATTTATATAGAGGAACCAGATGTGAAAGACGCCATTGATTGGGACAAAAGTTGTTAGCAAAACATAGATTACATAAGAATAGCAAATGATCACGGATCTCGGAGGGCGCCTTCTTATAGAAACTCATGGGCACTCCATCTGGACTGGATTGTTTTGTTTTCAAACTCTTAATAGCAAGCAGAAAATCATATTTGTTAAAAGCAGTGTTATATTTAAGTTTGTATAAGTCAATTTCACTGGAGTTTGTACAATCAGGTAAAATACCATTTGGGTTGGAAAATTTGTTTTTCAAGAAGTCTCATATCTGTTTTCTTAAGAGTTGTGGAAAAGGTAAAACTATTGTTTTTTAGTTTCTTACTAGTTAGGATAGGAAGAGTTTTCCAGATATGTTACAGGACAAACCCGAATTCAGAAAATACTGGAATTTCCTAGTCAATACGAGAACGTCCTAACGCTTGTCGGACGTTCTAGTATTTCCTAGGACGAATTTGAAATGCCAGACATTTCTTATTCAAAGTCCGGAATTTCTAGTTTTTCCTAGTCAAAACTATTTCTTATTCAAAGTCCAGAATTTCTAGTTTTTCCTAGTCAAAACCCAAATTTTGGAGCCCCGAACATTTTTTATTCAAAGTTCGGAATTTCTAGTTTTTCCTAGTCAAAACCCGAAGTGTAAACAGTTAAAACAAGTCTTCATTTGTCATATATTCCCGCTCAGAATTCGATATTTACAGAATTACTTACAAGGAGAGGACACAGCTGACTACCCACCGATTTTGATGAAACTGAACTGATGTAATCTAGAACAAAAAATATCGAATATGTGTCCGTGCGTTTGTGCCAATGCGCCTTATAAAATAAGTTTTAGACCAACGCCGGCGTTGGACATGCGCACTGCTAATTTAGAATTACAAATGGTGGAAGAAAGAATAGATGAAGTTCTCATTCAGTGTGTGAAAGATCGTCCTTTTTTTTATGATAAATCTTATAATTG
>AYEL01067526.1:0-28432 GCA_000484575.1 Olivierus martensii
ACTACTTGGGCAACATTAAAAGCATTTAATATAAGAACGAAGTATTGAGACAGATATGAGTTACTTGAATAGCTCAAATGTTAAACTATATTGCTTCAAAGTAAAATTCCAATAATATAAAAATTATTATTGGAATTTTACTTTGAAGCAATATAGTTTAACATTTGAGCTATTCAAGTAACTCATATCTGTCTCAATACTTCATTCTTATATTAAATGCTTTTAATGTTGCCCAAGTAGTAATTTTCGTTATAATTTTTATATTATTGTATATAGAAAATACAAAAACTACAATCAGAAAATGAAACTATAAATTAAAAATTTAAAGCATTGCATTATTAACATCTGAAAAGGTTGATATTCTCATCATCAGAAATGAGAAAAAACTGATATCATTGCTTGCCCTAGGAGACAAAGATAGTATATCATATATTTATTATGATAGATTATTCATTGAAATGTATGTGGATTATCTAGCAATCATTCAAGGGAACATACCAGAAATCTACAGTATGTCAAATATAAGTCAAAAATATTGGTTAGCTAATGTATATTTGAAAATGAACTATATCAGAAAAGAAAGAATACTAAAGATTGATTATCAGATCAACTTTACAAAATAAAATAAATTCCTATCATCAAGCCTTTTGATTGATAAACATTTGAAATATGATAAAATTTTAAATTCATAATGGTGTACAAGTATTATTTAATGAAATTCATTATTTTGTCCTCCTAAAAACAAAGTAAACTTATAAACTTGATATTTTTATTCTGTTTGGAATTTTATTACATTTCATTTTAATTATGGCTGAGAATTTGTAAATATCATCATTAAGAACTTTGGCTCTATGTGAAATAGCATAAAATTTGTTCACGTAAACTCGTCTTACATACAATCCTAAGGATCTATTAAATATGCTAATCAAGATATTCAAAATATGATCAGAAAATAGATGGAAATGAATCAAGCAAACAATAGTCTAATCATTGAAGTTTGCAAAAGCAATAAAAAATTAAATTTATTGTGAGGAAATTAAGAGGATATCATACAAGAATGTTTGATTGTTCTATAAATATGGGCACAGTTAGTGCATATTATATAGTCTGAAGTGCTGCCAAACTTAAAAACAAAGATAAACAACTTAATTGAATGATTTTAATTCTATAGATAACATTGTTAAATGAAATGATTTGGAATTATTATATCCTTTGATAACAATACTAACAATTGCAATATATAATAATATTTAATCATTTCTTTCTGCTTTTAAATGAGAATATTAAACTACATAAAAAAATCACATTGTCCATTAAGAGAGATCTAAACTAAAAAATAAAAATGGCATCAGCTAAGAAATTATCATTAGATTCTGTTAGGGAAATTAGCAGTTGTTATGAATGTTGAGAATGAATATTTTTCTGCTTAAAATCATAGAAAGTTTTCTCAATTATTCATGAGAAAGGAATTCATTGCATATAAGAAAAATTTCATTGCATTTGCAGATGTGGAAACAAAGAAAATTACTTCAGATATTCTATATAGAAATTGTCAAAATCAAGGATATGCTGTCAAATTTTGGAGTTTGCCAGTTCTTAAGCTTTTACAGTAACAAAAATCATTTATTTATATTTAAGTAATTAATATTTTGTTATCAATTGTTTATTATATGTTTATAGAGAGAAATAATTAAAACAGCTTGTCTTTATCAAAATAAATATTCCATCTTGTATAAACCATGTAAATTAAACAAAAAAATAGCATTAGCAATTTATAGCATAAAGTGCAAATTTACTATTTTTCTCAATCTTCAAGTCTGGATATTTTACATTCAAATTAAAAATTTACATTCATTTTCTTTAGATAAAATAAAATGGAAATCTGAATTATCATCATCACAAGATATATATATTGTCAACTTATAGATAAAATTGAACAAGCTTTCATTTAAGTTTTATGATAGTTCCATTTAATTGTTTTATCTTTCAAAGATTATATATTTTGGACTTAATTTATTTTTTTGCCATTTATATGAAAGTTAAGAAATATATAACAGATCTTAATATTATTGCCATTTAAATTTATTATTTACATCTGCCTAAAACAATTAATTCAAGTTTCTTTAGACATAAACTTGATAAGATTTTACTGGCAAGCCATCAGTATAGTATTTTGCAAAATAAATTACTTCCTTTATTTCTTATATTAAAACGCACTAAATAGCAGTGGAGAGTAATTCATAATTAACTTTATTCGGTTAAGAACAAACGTTTTCGGCCTTCATGGCGGCCATCATCAGGTTCACAAAACTTAAGGTCATACAGAGTTCTAGAACATTTTAACTATTCGACAAAATGTTCTAAAGTTTAAACATTTAAAATATATTCTATAATTATACTAAACATAACTTAATATGCATAAAATACTGCTAAGTGTAAAACAAAATAATATTTTGTGTAAACAAAGACAAAATACAGCTTATTACGATTATATACGTATTAAATATAATATATATATATATTGACAATAAATAATTAAAACACCCAAATATGCAGAGCCAGCTTGAAGTTAGAGAACTTAAGAGAATGTACAGAATTAAATACAGAATGTTATTGAGAAGGCTTGAGACTTGGAAGTTCTTAAAGGAATGTAAACTCAATGCGGTCTACCCTATGTCCATATTTAAGATTAGCCTACCGGTGAACTCAAAGAAAACCCTGCTGAACACGAAGAGAATATGTCTAAAGGTAGCGATCTCCGATGCTAAACGAAAATATTTTAAACTCAAAGGAAATCGCAATGTATAGAAATTGGCTATACGACACTGAAAGAGGTGAAGAATATATCGATAATATTGAATACCAAATGGTTTGGTTTAGTAAAACATTAAGGAAGAAATATATCAAGAAGATCAAATGGATTTTCAAAATACAACTTAAAAATAAGTATAGAACACACATACCCCTAGAAAAAGCAATTACGATAATAGGTGACATTAACGTACCTGAGTACGCACAAACATTATTTAAGAAGGGGCCTTCCTGTTCCATAATGAGAGAAAATAACATAATAGAAGGCATCCCAATGATTGAAGAATTAATAGAAACGAACGATGAATTAAAAAAAGAGAGAGTAAGATGGGCCTATGTGAATGAAAACATGACAAGAAAGAAAAGAAAATATAATTCCAATAAAATAGAAACGCAAATCGTAAGTAGGACTAATAAGTGGTTAACAGATAACAACTTAGTAATAACGAGAGAGGACAAAACTAAGAAGATGGTTTTGATGCATAGACAAGAATACGACAGATTCCTTGAAGAATACATTGCCAAAACAGCACCAAAGACGTTACCAGTAGACCCAACACTAAAACTTGCAATAAAAGTTGATAAAATTGTAAATAATAAGAGATTCCTGCAGCTCTGGAAACTAAACAGAGTCAACGCACCAGTATGCTCAAGATTATTTGGCTACGTTAAGACGCATAAGGAACCTGTAGCAATAAGACCCATAGTAGAAAAAAGACGAGCACCAACTTATTACCTCGAAAAGACTTTAGCGAAGTGGTGCATGAATATAATTGGAGACACGCATTTGACATGTAATGCCACAATGAAGGTCCTAAAAAGGATTACAGAACTAGATTATCAAGAAGAGGACACATTTGTAAAATATACCTAATTCAGCAAAATTATTCTTGATGAATAAATATCACAGTTATAAATAAAAAATTTGTTAATGAGAATGAAATCTCAGTTTATACAATCAACATTTAGTCAAATATTTGAGTCTATGCTGCAGAATATGCTGTTTGAGCATTTATATTTGGTTTATGCATTGTACCACATAAGCTAACTATGACAAGATGAAATAAAATACTATTTGTAAAAATGACTTTTTTAACTATTCTACATTTCAGCTTGTGATCCTTCTAAAAGAAAGTTGTCTTAAACTACTGCAGGATCTATAAATAT
Source organism: Olivierus martensii (assembly GCA_000484575.1). Classification (NCBI taxonomy): domain Eukaryota; kingdom Metazoa; phylum Arthropoda; class Arachnida; order Scorpiones; family Buthidae; genus Olivierus; species Olivierus martensii. Next base: position 3,979 of record AYEL01067526.1, read on the forward strand.
ATAATAAAAAAATTCAGTTTAATTATATTCTATATGAAATAATTCACAAAATTATACTAAATATATTTATTTTTGCTTTTCAGTCTGATATAGTTATGAAAATTTAAATTTGAATTTCATTACTCAAATTTAACAATTGAATAATGAAAATGTGTGTGTATATTCCACATCACAAATTAGGTAAATTTTTAATTTTTCCAAACAAATAATCTTTGGAAGTTTTTATCATATTGAATAATAAATTTAAAAAATATGAAATAAATTTATGAATTTATTTCAAGAATTATAAAAATTTGCATAAACTTACCTCAGTTTTACATATGCAGTGATACTAATCTTGAAACAGCTATATATTATTTTAATACAAATAAATTTAAAAATTCATAAAAATAATTTTTATGGTAATATATATAATTTTGAAAGGGCAATCAAATTAAATTTTGTAACATGTTTGAATGCTCTTTCAAAAATATATGTTACTATAAATACTGAATACTGGTGATTCAAAGCTCAAATAGTCAATACACATGTACGTAAATGAAGGGTAAAGCAATCATTTTATGCAGTAAATATATCACATTTAACTTATACTTGGCTGTTTAAAGAGGCAACATTCAATAGCATATTAATATTTTAGGAAAATTACTGCCATAGCAGTTCACAGATAGGAGTTGTGTCACTAGTCCCCTAGTTTGTTCTAAATTTTAATAATGAAAATAACTACTTGGGCAACATTAAAAGCATTTAATATAAGAACGAAGTATTGAGACAGATATGAGTTACTTGAATAGCTCAAATGTTAAACTATATTGCTTCAAAGTAAAATTCCAATAATATAAAAATTATTATTGGAATTTTACTTTGAAGGATTACAATTGGAGAATTGAAGAATTAGCTAAAGAACTCAGCGTAGAAGCATATGGACTGGTGCTAAAGATAGAACAGATAAATAGTAAAGAGATTAACTACCTAGATATAAAAATTGTAAAGGAAGATGCAAACCTAATAACATCTGTATACAGAAAGCCCTCCTACGAACCAATACTTATCCCCAACTGGTCGAAGGACCCCATCCAATACAAGAAAGCTGCCTTCAGGTTCTTTTACAGAAGAGCAATTCTATACAGCATGAAAGATGACGACGCAAAGAATGAAATAGACTTTTTTATAAGATGGGAATCGAACATGGGTACAGGAAACCATTCATGAAGAGTATTTTAGATTCAGTAGAAAAGAACTTAGCTAGTTTCGACAATGGAGTTATGAACTCAACGAGTAAGAATGAATCCACATCCTTTATATCAAAACCTAGCAACTATAGAAACTACAGATGTGTAAAAGAAATACTGAAAAAACAAAATAAGAAGCCAGCATATAGGAGACCACCTACGGTATACAACACGATAAGGAACGAGAAGGACCCCTTAAGAGATGATGAAAAACCTGGTGTATATAAAATACCTGTGAGAAACATCTGTAATGATAAAAATTCAACATACATAGGTGTGACTTCTAGAACTTTAGCACAAAGATTAAAGGAGCATAAAAGGGACATCAGGAGAGATAATTTGAATACAGCACTAGCACAAGAAGCCTATGTGAGCAACACGGAGATTCTTTGGATTGAAGCTAAAGTAGTAAGAAAAATTCACAAAAAAGAACACATGTACATTGCAGAAGCACTAGAATTGACAAAAAGACAGAATATTGAACCCTTGTTAAATGATAAGCTTACAGGTATACCAAAACCATGGGAATATGCTATTACAAAGTACTAGTCTGGGACAATGCAACTACCGTTTTCGTATCATTAGTTTGTATAAGTAAAATCCTTTTAGGCTTCCAAGTTTTATTTTTACTTTTATTTTTACTATTATTTTTTATTATTATTTTAATATTTTATTATTTTGTCAATATATTTGGATGTTTTAATTATTTATTGTCAATATATATATATTATATTTAATACGTATATAATCGTAATAAGCTGTATTTTGTCTTTGTTTACACAAAATATTATTTTGTTTTACACTTAGCAGTATTTTATGCATATTAAGTTATGTTTAGTATAATTATAGAATATATTTTAAATGTTTAAACTTTAGAACATTATATCGAATAGTTAAAGTGTTCTAGAACTCTGTATGACCTAAAGTTTTGTGAACCTGATGATGGCCGCCATGAAGGCCGAAAACGTTTGTTCTTAACCGAATAAAGTTAATTATGAATTACTCTCCATTGCTATTTAGTACGTTTTAATATAAGAATTAAACAGAGTATAAGCAGTTATTAAGTAATATGAATACTTCCTTTATTGCTCTTCTAATTTAATGGACAATTCAAAACATATAAGCAAATTCTTAGAATTCTTATATATATTAATATAAAAAAACTTAAACAATTATTATTTATTACCTTAATGAACAATTAGATTATTACATTATGAAAGTGCATTCAAAAGCTATTCTGTGAATTATTATTAATTCACAGAATAGCTTAATATTATTATTTATTTCATATTTCTTTTCATTATAAATTGCATATTTGCTGAATTAAGTTGTGTGGAAAAGTAAGTTAAAGTCAATCCAGATAAACAACAATTTATTTCATAAAATTTAATAAATTATTTTTTAATTTTATTAAGCTATTACCAATATTTTTTTATCAAATTAATAAAAGATATAATTTATTTTCAAATACATGAAATTATTATATTATTGATAGTTTGCTATATAAAGTAGTGTAAATACCACTATTCATGCTGCAAACAAGGAACAATGTATTTATTTATTCATATTTTATCATACTATATTATTAAAATGCTTGTGATATAATAATAGAATAAAAATATCATGTACATCAAAACTATACTGTAAACATATATATCAAATGTAACAGCAGCAAAATTTTATAATGCTACATCATACTGAGCAATAAAAATAAATATATTTTCTTTCAAAATAATAATAGGCAAAACTTTCAATGTAAGGTCTCAAATTTTATTATGGACATTTTTTTTTAATATATAGTATCTAATTTCGTAAATTACTGACCTATTTCAGGCGGGCTGCCATTTGAAGATGCCAAAGGAGCTTTGTTTGGATTTTTTTCTTTTTTTAAAGTATGCATACCAAAATCTTCATCTGGTTTACCAGCTTCAAAAATAAAATTAATTAAATATTATATTATTTTAATACAAAATTTATTTTAAATAAAACATTAAAATCTAATTAAATCAAATATTTCAAGCAAAATTAACCCCTAGTGGAATAATTCTGAATTAAACTTTTTGATTAAGAAATTCTTATATTTAATTTGGAAATTATATTCAATATTTAATTTGGAATATTCCACTAGGGGTTCATTTGGCTTGAAATACTTTGTTTGATTTGATATTATTCCCCTAGTTAGTTTATATTAAAGTAAATTAAAATCTAAATTTTAGTTTTGAATCTTAACTAAAATTATTAATATTAAGTTATTATTTAGTGTGGAATTTTTAATGGATAAAAATTAACTCATTAAATTCTTTTTGTTATAGCAAATGATTTTATTTTTTAAATTTATAATTTTAAATTTATAATTCCATTTATATAGTATGCTTAGTTCGTTTAATTTACAAATAGAATATTGTAGAGGATACAGAATTCAGATAAGAGGTAGAATGTCATTCCTCATCTCAGGAAAAAAGAAATAGAGAAAGGAATTTGAGAGGAGCGTAACACTTAAGAATGAGAAGAAATAAATGCTAAACATTGTACCATCTTGTCAGGAAACTTTTGTCCCCTGCAGCATTAAATATCAAAATATTAGAAGTTAAACAAGGGGTATGGTGATCAAGAGGAAAGATTTTATTAGTTTCAGGTGTCATAAAGAATTTGAAAGGGGAAGATGTCAGTGAAAAGCAATAATTAATAAACATTCTGTCTTTCCCAGGGAAAAAGATGAAATAAAAAGTCACATTGTTTGCCCAGGACACCACCAGCCTTGAGACAAATGAACAGGAGAGATGTCAGTTCCAACTGGCATAATCCCTTCTCTATATTGGAGTAATTTCTGTCTGCTTTGATTGTGAGAGAGGAAGGATAGAAATTAAGTGTTAAAAAGAATGATATTTATCAGTCCAGCACAAATCTGAACTGTGATTGCACCCTCTATTTTGACTAAAACTTTATTGCACTACCTACCACAACCAGTCACCCAAAGATGTTCATTCACATCCCAAAGTGCATCAACTGACTCTGAAATATTCAACATTTCAACTAGAGTGAACAACTTTGGAGAGAGAGCCATCAAGACTGTCATTAATTTGGATTCTTATTGTGAAACTGCTGACTGAATTTGGATTGTCTGTTCAGGAAAAGGTATTTATCCCTCCCACAAGAATTATTGTCAGGTTCTCATTATTTGTGTAAGAAATCTCTCTCAAATAAATAAAGTTATTGATTATTAAGATATGGTCTCTGTGTTACTGGTGTCACTAGGTCTCATCCCATCCTTATTCACAATAACTTTAGACTATGATCTAAGGTCAAAACTCTGTATAAGTAGATTCAGTGATCACACAATACATTCAATGAAAATTGTTCTTAAGGTAAAAATTCTCAACTGAAAATCAAATTATTAATATTAAAATTTTAGTTGGTTATGGCTCTCAGTAAAAATATTCAATAATTTTCCCACATGTTAGAATACTATATAATTATAAGAACATTATTATTTTAATTTTTAAAGCATTATGAAATGAATTTAAAAGCCATCAGAAGTGATAACAATTTCTTTTTTATAAAATAGATATTGTGAAGACCCGCGATTGTACAATCGTTTATCACGCATTTTTTGTGATGAATCATTAATTGTACAAATAAATAAGTCGAAATTAAAAAGAATAAGGAATGTGAAGTTAGATGGATGGAGTTTCTCGTTCACTATGGAAACTTCTCCCAATAAATAACACAAAAAAAAAAAGAGATAAATTAAATATAATTATAAATAAAAGAAATAGTTATGTAAAGAAATATATAAACATCCTGAGTTAGGCGTTAATTTAACAATAAACAATCGATTAATGTGTCTCGATTATCAGCGGAATTTTGTATATGACAACATAAATTTTGACGAAACATGAGATATTATGGTGACGACGCAAGATCAAATTGCATGCAGGTATCGCCAGGAATGCGATAATGTAAACGAAAGGTTAAACTTTGTAATAACAAAATATGTGGGAAGGAGAAAAGAAAATATGTAAGAAAAAAAAGTCCAAGTCAGAGACTCTGAGAGAAGGTGCCGTTAAGAAAGGTGTGCGCCGAAAGCGGTCCGAGAATCCATAGAAATTCAAAAGTTGTATTAGTGTGTGCACTCAAAGAAGTTGGAAGGAAGTAAAGAAGGAACTATAACAAAGAAGAAAAACGAAATAACTGTTCCAAAGAAGAATCAGCTTATTATTTAGAGACATTTAGACAATTGGAACTTTAAAGACTTTATTAATTAATTATAAAGGTATTTATCCTCCATTACAAAGTTCTGCTCCCTGTGTTCAGGTCAGCAGCATTTGTAAAGGGATCTCTCTCTCAATAAAGATCCAGGTTTGTTTTTCAACCGTATCGTTGTCTGTCATTGCATCACTGGAGATTTTTCTCCTCTCCGTCCTTACTCACAAAAGCGCCACATATTCACATTTTTGGCTATCAAAAATATCCTGACGCCATAGTCGCTCCGTGGACCCCACAATATTAACAAAATCAAATTATGAAGTTATAAACTAGATTATTTTGGTTTTATCAATTTTATCAAAAAGAATTTTTATTATATATATTATAACAAATGATAAATTTTTAAATTCATTTAAAATAACAAAGAACAATTAGATTTAAGTCCATTTATAAATTTTCCTGTATCAAAACTATATACAAGTCAACCCTGGTTTATGAGGTTCCAATATGAAAGACTCCAATTTGCAAATATAATTTATACTGAAAAATCAATTTATGAGTTTTATTTCACTTTTTTGAAAAATTTACAATTGAGTGAATATTTCAAAAATTGATTAACACAACTTGTTAACATGGCAGAATATAATTTGTACCGCTATTACTGTTTGTTCTATTTTATGCCACCTGGAATGTTATATATATCTATTTTAAATCGTAAATAGATTCAAATCTGGGTTCTTCACAGTATTAACTTGATTAATCCAGCCAGTTTCATAATGAGGTTGGTTATAAATAATGAATGGTTCATAGGCTCAGGATTAAATCCAACTATGAAAAAATCTGATATGCAGGATTTGAAATTGAACATAGATCCTACATATTGCAAAGCAATGTTTTATCATGCAATTATCTAGCAGACAAACAACAATGTCTTGATTTCTACAAATGTTACAAAATGGCATTTTCACTGAATTCAAATATTTTTTTTGTTTTTGTTTTTTGGTGATAAAATATTCAATACCAGATTATCATTTGCTTTTGATCAATACTTATAGTGAAATATTATAGTTAATATTTACTTGCAAAGTATAAATATTTTATGAAATTGTTAAACAACAATAGGTATTGACTTTTGGAGACATTTTCTGTCTCTAATTTTATGCTACTTTCTAATCAAAGAGTATCTTAAACAATTATGTAATTACAAAGATCTCTGAATGACTTTATTCTGCTTTTCAAACTGTAGTTATCAGCAGAGCATTCCTATGTTCAGCACGGAATAATTACATCCTTGGTGCAGTCAAAAATAAATTGAAGGATGAAATTCAGCAAACTGAGAATACTCCTCTATGGAAAAATTTGCAGGTACAGATCTAGAATTGAATCCAGATCCTCCAATGATTAGTAAAGCATGATAAATGACTGTTTTACTACGTGATTATGTTGAAGGATAGGAAAATGAAAGACTGAATTCAGACCTCTTTATAAAGGCTGCTATTTATTGGGTTAGCATTTTTAAACATTTTTAATCAGTATTTTAAATAAATGGTCAGTATTTAAAATATCAGTACATAATATAAGTGGTCAGTATTACACTGATTAATATAAAAACTATCAGTATTTTAATTAAAATATTTATAAAAATAATAATTTGTCAGTATTTTAAATAGCTGGTCAATATTTATAAAAAAAATATCAGTATGAAATAACAGTCAGTAAAGGCTGTGGCTGCTTTTAATCAGTAATATTTAAATCTACAACAAAATTACTAATGTAAATCTACTATATAATAATTTATTCTGATTATTGGCACTCTTTAGTGTTTATTTGCAAGAATATATTAGGCTTAGCTATATACTTAAAATATGTCAAACCTTCCCCATCAGCTAAACAAGTACTTATAGGTGAGAAATGTTCAAGAGGAAGGCCAAAATTAGCAACCTGTGCTCTTTTAGTTGATTAATTAAACCTTTTTTTACTTTAATATTATATTGTAAGTTTCTTTTATATGTGCTAATATAGGAGATTCTCAATTTTACGAACTCGTATGGACCCCAGAAAAGTTCGTAAATGGGAATGGCATTAATTAACATTAGGGACTTTCTGAGACAACTAAACAGTTTGTTAAAATGTATAATTCATAAATTGGAGATCCCTAAAAATGCAAGTCCACTGCATTTAGTATTTTTTTGATAATTAATTAAGTAACAAAAATGTGTTAATTTTTCATTTTTATGTTTTGTTGTTTAATATAATAAATCGTTTTTTCTTATATACATACTTATATTGAATATTTAATTGTGCTTATATTTTCTATCATTTTTCAATAAAAATGTTCTGATCAGACAAAGATACTAACCAATAAAAAAATACCTACTAAAAAACATTACTGTAATTTTATTATTTATACTGACCAAAATGTAAATTTTATTGACAAAAATCAAAATTATATCGACTAAATAAACAAAATTGTACTGTCAAAATGCAATTTGATGCTAATATTTATTTATTTATATTGATCAAAATATCCATATATACTGATCATTTATTTTACAAAATACTTATCATTAATTAATAAAAATAGTGACCAAATAAATAGAAATGCTTTGGCTTTATAAATATGTGAAGTATAAGTCTTGGAATTGAACTTAGATACTTTAGGTAAATTACAGCTTTATAATATAGTTTGCATAAATGAAAGTTGTTGTAGTGAAGCTGGCTGCTGGCAGCTTCTTTAGGGACTTTCTCTAAGAAATTTCCATTATTACATTGTTTTATAACAATTAATACTAACTTATAAAAGCTATTTTGTCATCATTTCTCTAATTAGTCATATTTCAATGAAAAGCCGTTTATACTTTTTGGACTCAGAAATGCATTATAATGTTTTTAATATTAATAATAGAAATTTAGATCTCAAGTTACAAGAATTTGATTTATAAACATTTTTCAGAAATGCTTTATTTTCATAAATCAGGCTTATAATGTATTGCATTTTCAAACTGAACTAAAAATTAGTAGTTCTGGAAAGAAATAACTGCCCACTTTCCAAATGAATCATTTATTTTGAAATGATTAAAGAGGAGAAACTAAAATATATGCCAACAAAATCATCAATTGCATCCTCTATGCTGAATGTCATAAAAATATATTAAATATTTTCATAATTATTACAAGGAAATCTCAAAAATTGAATGTCTGCCATTTTTCAATGGATAAATCTAAAATGTTAGTTAATTTTATTTCAAATTTGACTTTCATAGATTCATCACCATGTTAAATTTATAAAATTCAATTAAATAACTTCAAAAGTTATTAAGAAAAATTTTTGAAGTTTAAATGCCTGTCTTTTTAAAAGTTAAAGACAAAGTAAGGACAAAGTTAATTTATGTCATCAAGATCAAATAATTATTCAATTACTTTTCAAAATTTCATCAAAATGTATTGAATAATTTGGGATATATTAAGTATCCAAAAATTTCAACACCTGCCATATTTATATTGTTGAAGCTAAAAAGTTATATGATGTGTAATCAAAGTTAGCTCTAATGGCAAAGCATCACTATATATTTCATAAAAATATACTAATTAGTTTAAAAGTAAATAACTGAAAAATAACATTTAAGGAGGAAAAATTCTTTATTTTCAGAAACATTTTCAAGGAGACTGAAAACAAAAAGAGAGAGACATAGATACAATCAATTAATTCAAAATTTAATGGGGAGTACAGTCAGCCAACCTAATAATCTCATAATCCTTACTTTTATTCAAAAAATAGTCTAAAAATTAACCAAGTATTAAAAAATAATATATTTACTATAACTTAGAAGAAATTACTTAATGAGTAAAAAAAATGCAAATAATTTATTTATAATTTGTTAAAATTTTATACAAAGTTTTCATTACTAATACATAGATGACATACTTCACTTGATTTAAGAATGTTAAATAAAAACAATAATGAATATGTTATCTTAACAATGTATATTGTATATACTGTACAATACAAAATGAATTTATTGAAATGCAGGGAAGTCATATGGATCAATAACAAATGCATATCTATTCTCACCATTATAAATTTTTTTTATGTTTTGGTAATATTTTATTTTTGCCTATGATCAGCAAGATTCAAACATAATTATAAATGACTATTATAATTCCAAGGATCAGTCTAATAAATAGAATATTCCTAAATTATTTTATTTCTCTTCTTTTGATATTTTTTATAAAATAATTTCAAATGTTTATCTATTTAGACTAAACATCCATTCCCAGATTTATGTAAAGTTACATTTTGGAAATTTACACAAGTCAGAAAAATAATTTTATAAAAAGTCAAATATTTTTTACCAAAAATTCTGAATTAAAAACTCCCAGGATTATGTGATTACAATGATTGCATCTATACAACATTAGAGTATCATATTATATTCTTGACTGAAAGGAAGGAAATGCTACATAGAGCAGTATCATATCAATAATATGATACTTAAGATCAACAAACAATATACAAAAACATAAATAAATCGAATAATATAATGTTTCAATAATATACACTAATATGTTCAAACTTGTAATCTACAAATATAATAGATGTTTATGCTCTAATCTGAAAAAAATATAAAAAAAGTTTTTGTAAAATATTTTATGAAACTTTTCAAAAATTTATGTAAATCGAGTATTACATAAGTCAGGAAGAGGCTATATGTATTTTTTGATAAATGAAAATCTGAGAAGTGAAAAATTAATAATTAATTGTTAATTTTTTATTTTGCATGAATCTATAAAATTATTTTTATAAACTAAATACAATACAAAATCATTTTACTTACCATATGTAGCAATATCATGAGTGTACCTTACCCTACAAGCTGTGTATAGTGGACAACGAGACCAAAAACAACATACAATTATTGTAATTGTAACAGCAAAGATCGGAAGAGCGTCGTGTAGGGAAAGAGTGTAGATCTCGGTGGTCGCCGTATCATTAAAAAAAAACGAGTATAAGCAGTTTTTTGTCTACAAGTATAAATAATAAATCCTAAAAATAATAATAATATCCTAAAAATAATAATATATTATATACATCCTAATTTTGAAAAATAAACTTTATATCAATATTAAAAATGATTATTATATTCTATTTCTTTTTATAAAAAATAAAGAACATGATTATGATTAAAGAGAATTAGAGAGTTTTAGAAATATAAATTTGCTGCAAAAAATTTTATGTAACTTTTTATTTACAAAAAATTTAGTTTTGAGTCTAATGTGTTTAAAGTTTTCTAAATTTTATTTTGTTTTCTTTTGTAAATTTTCTCAGCAATTTATTTATTTGGTTTCATTAATACAATACAAACAAAATAGAAGAATGATAAAAAATAGATCATTAGATGATTTCAATACTTTTTCTACTTTTTTCACTCATATTCAACTAAGGAATTCATACTGTTGAAATATTTTCAAATTGCATTGCAATTTGAACTATTATTTATAAATTTGAACTATTACATTGATGCATAATTCTGTAGCATTCTGATTTGGCCTAGCAACACTGCATTGCTGTTCATTTGTTTACCGTTTTTACATTGTCACTTTTTACTTTGGAGTGTTGTCTTGTGGAATACAAGCTGTCAGTGAGATTGTTACAAACGATTGTTATTTCTTCGCTGTTGAAGATGGAGTGTCAGGTCGAGAAAAACGAACATTTCCGACATATTCTGCTGTACGAGTTTAACCGAGGTTCAAGTGCAGTAAATGCGGCTAGGAACATCTGTGAAGTGTACGGAACTAATGCCATCGGTGAAAGCACAGCAAGGAAATGGTTTTCTCGTTTTAAAGCGAATCAGTTTGATTTGCATGATGGAAGACGCACAGGAAGACCATCCGATTTTGATGAGGAACGTTTAAACAGTTTGATCCACGAAAATCCACGTCAGACAACCAGAGAATTGGCTAGTGTGATGGAATGTGACCAAGCAACGATCGTTCGACATTTGCTTTCCATCCGAAACTGCTCTCCAAACTTGGATTGATGACTTCCTAAACTCAAAACCAACAGATTTCTACAGACGGGGGATCCAAAAACTACCCCAACGTTAGCAGGAAGTTATTGACAATGACGGAGATTACATTGTTGAATAGTTGCTTGCTTGATTTGGTCAAATTTTTAACTGAATTTCATAAATAAAACACTAAACAAACAAACTTAACAAACCTATATTTAAAACTGCAGAATTATGCATCAACCTAATATTATTTATAAATTTGAATCATCTGTTATTTTAAAATTATAATGTTACTAAGATTATGCCAACTAATATTTAATAATTAAACTATAATTTTGACTAAAAATAAATTTGTTTTAACTTGGAGTAAAACCAGAATCTTTGGGATTTTGCCCCAATGTCTTAACCATTTAGACTATGAAGACAATTGAACAAAGTTGTTGGTAACACTGCAGTTCAAATTTATAAATTATTATTAAAATTAAAAGAATAAAATAAGGACACAATAAATGATGATATAAAAAGTAAATTTAGTATCATCATTTATTCATTTATTTATCATTTATTGTATCCTTATTTTGTATTACATGATGAGTACCTATAAGCCACTATTAAAATTATAATTTACTGGTAATTCAAAACTATTTCATTAGTGATCATTTAAGGCTTACTTGTTAATCTTTGATTATGGATAATTATTTTGTTTGTATTGTAATATAAATAAAATAGAGATATCTTAATTAAATAAGGACATCTTATTTGAATCAAGTTTTTGTTGGCTTTTCCACGAAAACCTGCAACTATATATTATTAGCCTAGCCAGGAGCTTTATCCAATAAAACTCTAAATTTCTCAAAATAGAAATTCATTTTATTGTACAAGTAGTCTAACTGGTAAAGGCATTGGGATATATTTCCAAAGATTCTGGTGGGATTCCAGATTAAGAAAAATTGTTATTTTTGGAAAATAATCAAAATTCTAGTTCAGTTATTAAATACAGTTAACACCATCTTAATTTAAATTCATTCAATTGTTAACATAACATATGGTAGCACCATAATTCAATTTATAAATATTTAAAGCTCAGTTTGATAATTTTATTCTTTACTTTTATTAAAATGAACAGTAAAACTAAGTACACATAATAATAAGAAATATTAGAATTCATAACTTTAAAATATTATCTCAGTCTATAGCAGTGGTGGCCAACTTTTTTAGGTTTGATGGATACTTTTCATTTCAGGAATCACTGGTGGTCTATAAAATATACTACTACTGATTCCTGAAATGAAAAGTAATCTTCAAACCGTCATCAATCGCCATTCATTAAAAAACCAGTAAAGGGAGTTAAACAACAATAACAATTTTTGATACAAACAATATCACACAGACAACTGCAGGCTGTCAGCTGGATTGGCCATGTAGAAACCAGGGCTGGGGTGTCGGCAGGAAAATGTGCCAACACTGACTCCTCTGATAGTAAACACGCACAAATGATTTTTTTTAGAACACATTTTTATTCAATATTTATTACTGAAAAAATTATTTATTCACCAAAAAAGAAAATAATTATTTAATACATTTTTTAAATTTAAAACTAATAAATTACGAGCAATGAGAAAGTTATTGCCAACACCCCAGCCCTGGTGGAAATACTTTGGCTTTCCATTCTAGAGGACTCAGGTTTGAGCCTTAGGTCTCATTCCTTGAAAATATTTATCATGAGTCCAGGCTTGGCCAATTGATCTCCATACTCCACAATCCAGCTGATCCCTCCGCAGGGATGAGCAGCCTGTGGAAGAGCTTGTTTTATCCCGTCATTTAGTATTCTTCATGGACGGTATTCTTACAAAATAGAAAGTGGTGTCATCTGTTAACAAAAAAAAAAAAAACCACCACCATGAGCTATCTCTCACAGCTTGCTGGTTGATTAGTAGACCATGGTCAACGTGTTGGCTATCTCTAGTCTATAGGCTTTAGATAAATGAATTAAATTTATTTGAAAAATCATAAACTTTCAAGTTCTGTTGCTTATAAAGAAACACAAGAAATCCACAAAGTACTTTAAGAAAGAAAACTGCAATTTATTATTTTTATTGATTTACTAATAATAAATTGTTGTTTTTCTGCTTAAAGTACTTTATGGATTTCTTATTTGAAAAAAAAAATTTATTAAATAATAAACACATTCAGTCTTATATTAATGGTTATAATAGTATTTTTTAGATATTGTACATTAAGCCATGAATTTTTTATAAATAATCTTCAATTCAAATGATATTATTAAAGTGCAGAGTGCACTGCATCCAAGTCTACCAGACCTGGATGCAGTGCACTACATATTACATAGAAGAGGTCTGTCAAATGGTAGCTAAGATATATCAACAATAATGATAAATTTACATTATTATTTTTCTTTAAATATTTTTGAGCAAAATAATAATAGAAACAGTGTTAAAGCATGGAGAAAAATGAATTTTAAAAAGATTGTAAAATCAAAATTTTTTAAAATGAAGTTAGATATGTGGCCTATGAAATTTTTTGGTTTTTATATCACTAGCAAATAAAATCCTGAGGATAAAAATTAGGAAAACAATATTTGTAGTATTATATTTATAGGAAAAAGAGATAAAAATTGCAAATCCTTATGCATATTAGATTCAGACTAGATTTTTATTATTAATATTTTGAAAAATTTATTGGATTACAAGTATCATTTTATTGGATTACAAGTAAAACTGTAAGTACTTATTGCAATAAATAAATAATGTTGCAATATATGCTGATAAAAAATTCCATTATATTTTTCATTGTACAAAATTTAATAATACATTATACAGTTGTCTCTCTGTATCCAGCCCTTCGCCAGTCCGAAATTTCCACTCCGACTCTGCAACCAGTGCGCCGTCCATGTGAAATTTTATGTCACAACTTGTCAATGTACAAGAAAAAGAAACTGACGTAAACAAATTCTCAGTCACTATTCGTTCGTTGCTCAGGCTTATAATTGAACTAATTTTCAAGTTCAGTACATTGATTACTGTAAAATAGTGTTTTTGCTGTATCAGTGCTTTGTTATTTATCTTTATATAATATCACAAATTGGAAAAAATGAAAAACGAAAACAGAAAACATTGACTGTGGTCAAAAAGACAGAAATAATTAAGAAACTTAATTTGGGAAAAGTTCAGTGATTTGGCTTCCTTTTATGGTATTGGATGAGCCACCATTTATGATATTAAAAAAAATCAGGATAAAAAATTGAGGGATTTGTGAAAGATTTGAACAGCAAATGCAGTAATGGGAAAGTCTTAATAAAAGGAGCGTATTTGTTTGTGTAATTCAATTTTTTTCATTGAACATTCAATAATCCGACAAACCCCGGAATATGCACCATATGTGCTGGATTAGGGAGACTCAACTGTACAAATAAATACTTTACCTGATATTGCATTATCAGGTAAAGGAATGAAGAATGCACTCATTTGGCAACAAATAAAGATGAGTAATAGTAGCAATGATACAAATTGCACAGGAACAAGAGAGGAGTTATGTAAATAAAAACCAGAAGAACAAGAATGAGATAATAGAAATAAAATAAAGTGAAAAACTAGAGAAGTAGATACCAAAAGAGATGAAAAATATGTAGATCTATCATTAAGGCAAAGAAAGGACAGGATTATGCTTTATTGTATCAAAAAAGTTGGATAGTCCATTACAATACAGTACTACAAATTTTATAAAACTGTTTTATTTAAAATATGCTAATGTAATTAATATACTTTATGACAGATATCTTTTATAGGAATTTTAGAGTTTTGAGCATTAAAATTCCCTTATGAAAATACTATCTGCAAATATTGAACTTTTATTAAAAAAAATTAACATGATTAAATAAATAAATTTCTTAGGAATTTCCTGAAATATAGTATAAAAGTTATCTAATTAAATTTGCATAAACATAAGTTTATTAAAAACAGTTCAAAATTTTTAATTTTACATAACTAAAACGAATGTAAATAACTTACGTATTATCAATTTCATAAAACCAACGAGATGCTGGACAACACATTTGAGTACCATGGCTACAGCATTCTGTATAATGAGCTGGATCAGATTCACCAGGACAATAATAGATGGGAGGTGGTGGTACATTATTAATTTCAGAATGGTCTTCAATTCTAACACTAGCATCATTTTGCATAAATGGAGGATACCCACGACAAGATGTAATCTTAGCATCTAGAAATCAAGATTCATAAAAATTATTAATATTCTGTCTAATTTGGATTCTACTTTTCAATAAATACACAAGGATTTCAATATAGAAAATATAAAAACCTAATTATAAAAAAACACTTAAATTAGTACCAACAATATTTTATTACTGTTCAAAGATTTTTTGGATAATATATCTATTCTCAATGAATTTTCTACCACATCTGAAAATGATGTAATGATAATTTGTCTAACATTAATTAATAAAATTATACAATGAATAGATATAATTATATTTTGATTATTAGATTATATTGAAAAAATAAAATTACATACAAACTTTTATAATGGATACAATTTTCTATAAAAGTCATGTTCTCTTGCTATTTACTTTAAGGAGTAATTTTCACATAGATAATAAGTCATAATTTTTTTATAGCTACATAAACAGTTTTTATTGCAACAGACCATTTTTTTGTTTAATGCTATTATAATTTTCTGTAATCTTAATAATTACTGTTGTACTTTTTCAATTTACGTAAATTTATGGAATAGCAATATGCTTCTTCCATAAATTTTATCATGCTTCTATTGTAGTTCTTTCAACATGTTCAAATTATTAATTATTTTATTTTATTAAAATTAAAAATATAATTTCTAATTGTTAATCTATGAACTATTCTCTTTAGTAATAGTAATATAATAAAAATATTTCAAAATTTCTTTCTCAAATGAAAATCTTAGTTTACTGAAATTATAGTTGATGTATATAATAATTTTTTTCCATAAAATTTATAAGCAAACTAGTACAAATTAAGATATAGCTAAAAAAATATTTTTTGCATATTTGCTTGATTAAAAGTTTATGATGATTCACAAAATAAGTATATTGAATGATTCTTTAGAGTGAGTGAGTCACTCTGCCTTGTATTGATTTTTTTCTGCTGTTCTTTCTTAATATATGTTCATTGATTTTTTTCTCATTTAAAAATAGTTTTATTATATTCCTTCTAAAATATTTTTATCTAATAAAAATTACAAATTTTAATCAATTGATTCTCTTATGCTGTTTGATATTATTTCATTTGATCAAGTATATTAACATTTTTTTATATATTAAAGACAATATATTGAAAATTATTCAACAGAGAAATCTGATATCAATTCTATTTTTTTTCTAAAATATAATAAGTATATTATTATATAGTATTGATTAATTTGCATATGTCTTTGTTTTGATTTAAATTATACATAAAGTCGATTCTCATTATTCTCAGTAGTTATGTTCTGTAAATTCTTCGCAAATACTGAACTATTGTGCCTATGGAGAAATATAGAGTTAGGTTCCTGTGAAGCTTTCTACCCAACATTTTCATCCTTGCTTTATGTGTGTTTTTCTGTTTAAAGACACCTTATTTAATGTGTATTACAGTACTTACAAATAATTAAGTATATGCAGTGTAGAATACTATATACAGTATTATAATTACAGTAATCATTATTTAATTTTTAAAACACTATGTAGTAAATAAAATCTTATCTTTGATGGGTAGTTCTTTGATGTGGCAGCTGACACATTGTCTTTCTGAAGTGCATTGAAAAACTGCATCTTCCTTGTCTGTGTCACTTTTTGTCTCAGATATTCTAAAATCTCAATGTAAGGAGCAAATGCACAGGAAATTAGTACCTAAATTTGAGGCTGTGTTCAAGCTTAGGGTCACATTCTTCTGTGGGACTTGCAGATGATATGAACAGGTTTTTGGCATGCAATCTGTGGAGTGAGCAAGGATAAGTAATGAGACTTTTCTGCAGAATGGCACAGAGACTATGTTTGGTAACAAGCAACTTTCTTTATTAGAGAAGGAGATAGGGTTTACATTGATAACAGTATTTTCTCTGCTTAGCGGGAGTCCGCGAATAAGCACAAAAGTGCCACAGAAATCAATTTTGTGGTTGCAAATAAATTTTTGCAAATAGTTGAATATGTGAATATGGAATCCGTGAATGACAAGAATTAACTGTATTTTATTCAATGAAAATTTTATAAAATTAACCTAGTTCTTAAGTTTGGAGAGCTGAACTTATGGGATTTCTTATACACCAATAATATAATTTTTAAAAATAAATTAATACAATACTAATAAGCAGAAATCAATATAAAAACAATTTATTACATTAAGTACTTTCGGAAAAATTCCATCTTCAGCACAATATATCATATATTACAGAACGGAATTTTTGATTGATAAAGTTTTTTTATAGAAATTTTATATGATCCGTGCAGATTATGCTGGAACATGTTCTTTTTGTCACTACTTTTAATGAAAGAGAGAGAGGGCATATTCAATTCTTTAACCATTTCAAGAATGAAGGAAAAATATAAGAAAATAATAGAAAATATTGACATAGACTGTCTCTCATTATATACTTTTGCAATACTTATACTATATAATATACTTTTATAATATTTATAATAAGAAAATAATTTATAGAAAATTATACTTTAGACTTAAATAACAACTGCTTAATCTTATAAATCAAAAATAAATTAATACAGCACTAATAAGCAAAAATAAATATAAAAACAATTTATTACGTGAAGTACTTTCGGAAAAATTCCATCTTCAGCACAATATTTCATATATTACAGAACGGAATTATGTATTGAACATCTTAAGAACTTATATGATATTCTTAGAATAAATTCAAAAAAATTTCTTTTAAAATTAATAATTAATGTTAAATGGGTATAGGTTTTAAACAATATTACTAGAAAAAACCTAAAGATATACAACATTTAAATGTTATAAGTAATAAGCACCAGAGTTTAAACTAAACGATTTTAGTTTAAACTCTGGTGCTTATTACTTATAACATTTAAATGTTGTATATCTTTAGGTTTTTTCTAGTAATATTGTTTAATAAACTTTATAAGAATTGTTATAAGATAGTATCTTTTAGATATTTTGATAAAAGAATAACTGCTTATACTTTTAATAAATTTAATAGTCTAACACCAAAGCACAAAACAGCAATATTTTAAAAAATACACACTTAAATAGGTGAAATACTTTAGGATGCATCCAACTTCAGTGTCATACAAATCTACAGAATATATTGTAAATTCTAAATCAAATCTCTATACATTGTTATTCAATAGAATTTAAAATAAATTATTATAAACTTTATATATAAAATGATGATAATCCATGTTAAAATAAAATATGACATTAATTAATGTACAAAAAATTATATTAGATTAAACATTAAAAATATAAAATAACAAATCAGAAAGATTTATAAATAATGGTTATAGTCTATTTACGACATATAGCCAAGCATTATACTTGATGGTAGCATCGGAAGGCAGGATCTATGGGATCCTATAAGTAATAAGATCATTATAGGATTCCATAGACTTAATACTGCCTTCCAGTGCCGTCATCAGATGTAGACATGTCTCTGACAGTTTATCATTAATAACATCACTAAATTTTTTCTTTTTATAATCTCTAGAGTTTCTCCAACAAATTATCCTCTCCTTGTGCCGTTTGCCTAATGATTTCCGTTTCTTGCCAATTTATCTCAATATTATAAGTATAAAAGCTTTTCACAAGACTAGTTTTCATGTGCGCTAATCTAATATCATTCTTGTGTTCATAAACTTTTTCAGAATGGACTAGAAGATTAAGGCATCTAACTGAACTAGAATAATAATATCTAGATGGTCCAGTGATTCTCTCTCATGTAAAAAAGCTGCATTCAATGCATACTTAGAAGTATTATCCATTGCAATAACTTAGAAGCAAAACATGAAGAAATTGATATGATTTATAAAACAGAAATGAAACATGGATATACTAAATCCTTCTAAAGGTCACTGCAAGTAAAAGTAGAAAAAAAGGGTACAAAAAGTGACCTACAAATAGAAGGAAATGAGATGTTGAGACAACTAAACACCAAAGAACAACAGCATATTGCAATACCATACCATATATTGAAATATACAACAATTAAAAAATTAATTAGAAAACAAAGAAAAAACTTTGTATGTAAGAGAGCACTTACAGTTTTTAGCTTACTGAGAAAATGAAAAAATAAAAAACAGGAAATGCAAAAAATAGGACTATATCAAGTACCAATCAATAATAAAAAACTGAATAAAGACGAGTTCTATATTGGAGTAATAAAGAAATGTTTAAATGAAAGTTTAGAAACAAGAATGATATTAGACTAGCACACATGAAAACTGCTCTTGCAAAAAGCTTTTATGAATATAATATTGAGATAATTGACAAGAAATAAAAATCATTAAGCAAATAGCATGAGGATAGATTTGTTGTAAAAATGCTAGATTATAAAAAGAAAAAATTTGGTAATGATAAATTATCAAAGAATATGTCTAACATTTGGCTATATGTCATAAGGTTTACAGAAAAGTGGCTCCTCTCATTTCAAAAGTGGCCCCTCGCATTTTGCCCCTGTAGATAATGAGTAGGATACAAAATTGTAAATACAGTCAACTCTTGATAACTCGATTTTTTATTGAAATCTGAGTGGAGATTCGATGTTAATGGTCTGTGATTGTTTACAAATTAAACCTAATTAATTAGGAAAAATTAAAAAAGTGAAATTTTGCTTAATTTTCATTTAAATTTTTTGATAATTTTACAATTTATTACATTTTTTATTAGACAGCTTCAGGAAGGCGTTGACACGAATGTGAATGCAAAGAAGAACAACGTCAGTGAGTTCACGTTCCACGTGTGCGTTTGTAGAAGAAATCTGCTTCAGCAAATCGTTACTTCTCTTAACTTCCCTAGAGAGCCTCACATGTATACGACATCATATTCGTTTAATACACTTGCGCAGAACATGAACATCCAGGTCCGTGGCAGGTTGATTCGCTTTCTCTCTTTTATCAAAATCACTTCGACAGAATTGATTGATTTGAATTAGAAAAAATATTTAGATTAAATAAAAATGAAATAAAGGTTTTTCATTCAGTGTAAAGTATCCAGAAATCATGCCTAAAAATATGGTATAAAAGTAGGTCTTCAAGTCAGTGGCGTAGCTGACAGTCAGCAGATCCCGCGACGCGGGGGGGTCCCAACTCATCCTGAAGAAAAACCTCTAAAACCCAATCAATCAATTCTCAATAACCTTGATTTTAACGCAGAACAGTTAAACTTATTTAACGCAGGGCATTGGTGTTCGTTAGCTGGAACTCTAAAACTTAAGTTAGCGCTAATTTACAATTTATGTATATTTTCACATACATTTTTTTATGTTTCTGGATGCAGCGATTATTTGATAAGCGCTACAATAAGTCTAATGCAGTGCTCTTGAAAATGGCAAACTATCATAAACTAAGCTGCATACATCTATACGACACAAGTTTAAAATCTTATATAGCATTCGCAAATTTATTTCAACTTTTTACAAACTGATTTAATCCTTTTGCAAATACATTTGATCCTTTTGCAAATATATTTAAACTATACACGAATTTGTTTAAACATTTTGCAAATTTATTTAAACCTTGTGCAATTTGATTTAATCCTTTTGTGAATATATTTAAACTATTTGCAAATAAATTTAAACCTTTTGCAGTACATTCAAACTTTTGGCTACAAACAGTTTAACAAAATGGTGAGAAAGAATAGTGAATAAATAAGTATAATATCGATATATGAAAATAAAATTTATTTTCAAATTAATACAAATTTTAATAGAAAAATATATATTATTATATACACTAACGTTAGTGCAGTGGTTGGCTAATATATAGCTGCAGCTGGTAACAAAAGAAACATGTCCATAACATAATTGGCATAGTCCTGGGAAGTAATACTAGATAAACTGAATGTGATGACTTCCGGTAATAGATGTTCTTCCTGACGGCTTATTATTTCCCTAGCTTTAATTTTAATTTTATATAGAAAAAGCCTTCTCAACTGGATTGAGCATTGGAGAATAAGGTGGCAAAAATTTAATACTCATTTGGGAAGAATCCACGATATCTTCTACTGCATGTGACTGGTGAATCCGAGCATTGTTGATGATCAATACAACATCTTCTATTGAGTCTTGGAGTTTTGTTTCGAGTTCCGTGATAAATTCACAGAAGAGTTCTGCAGTTCTGGTTCTGGAAGATATAATATTTGAGTGAACAATTCCTTGATTATTCAGTGCAACAATAAGTGTGATATTCCATCTCTGATAGTGGGGACAATAATCACTGCCCTAGTGCCAGTCTTCGAATGAGCTTGAGATCATCTGATGTGAAGATTAAATCCACTTTCATCTATAAAAATGAGTTTTTCCCAGTTTATAGGGACTAATTGATTGAAGCTCACTGCATACTACCTTCTGAGCAGAATAGTTGACTTGCTATTCATTCTGTCTACTTTTAGTGATGCTTTTTTTAAGAGTAATTTTTAAATCATGTAATGCATTTCTTATGGAAGACACACTTAACTCAATGTGTGTTCAAGAAGCTTCTCTCTGATTTTCATAAGAGTAATTCCAGGCTATTTCTCAACTGCTGCTTCTATTAGATGAAGGATGTCAGGATTAAGTAGTTTTGGCCTGTTCCCGTGGGGTCCTCAAAATTATCCCTTCTGTACTTTCTAATTATGCTTTTCCCCATATTCCATTTTATACCTGATTTTGATGTCGCCTCCTTTACAAAAAAACCTTCTTCGTACAATTTTACAAACAGTTTCTTTTCTCCATAGAAACAACTTCATACTTTCCATGCCTTCCTCTAACTCTGCGTCGAGCAATGGAAGAGTTCAGAAAACTTGAATCACTATCACTCATGTTCTATATGTATAAGTCGGTTTAAATTTTATATCCAAAATCGCAGTGGGGAACAGACGAACAGACTTGTGCATTATAAGGCATTGCTTTTCCATCTATCAACTGTTTTGCATGAAGTTTAAATATATTTGTAAAAGGTTTAAATATATTTGCAAAATGTTTTAAATGTATTTGCAAATGGGTTAAATATATTTTCCAATGGGTTAAATATATTTTCAAATGGGTTAAATAAATTATCAAAATCAAAATTTTTTATTTTGTATGTACATATTGCGGGTCAATAAAAATGAAATCCACTGTAGTAATGTAAATATAGATCTTTAATTTTTGTATTATATTTTTAAATACAATAAAATTTAAAAACATAAGTAATCACATTAATAATTAGTTTGTCAAAATCAAAATTTTTTATTTTGTATATTGCGGGTCAATAAAAATGAAATCCACTGTAGTAATGTAAATATAGATCTTTAATTTTTGTATTATATTTTTAAATACAATAAAATTTAAAAACATAAGTAATCACATTAATAATTAGTTTAATAATCACAATAGTTTTAGTGCGAAATCTGCTGTTGTTTCGAAGAGGATAAATGGTTAATATCAGGTTTATAACTGGTCGATCTCAACCTTACACAAGCCGCAGTCATGTCATTTGCAAGTCTGTTTCTCATCGGTGATTTTATAAAATTCATTGACGAGAAAAATGCCTCGCAGTAATAAGTAGAACCAAACATAGTTAAAATAGCAATTGTAAATTTCTTCATGCAAATAAATGAATTTGGCAAACAATTCCATTCTTGCAGTATAATATTCTCAAAATTTTCCTCCACCGATTTAACATAAATTCGTTTCGCAGCCAATTGTTTGCAGTCTTACAGTTAAATCTTCAAATTTTTGTTTTCATAAAACGTTATTTTGAAACTCTTCTTTTTGTGGGTCACTGAAAATGTTTTCGTGGGTCACTTACTGACCCGCGGGTCAGTAAGTGACCCACGAAAACATTTTCAGTGACCCACAAAAAGAAGAGTTTCAAAATAACTTTTTATGAAAACAAAAATTTGAAGATTTAACTGTAAGACTGCAAACAATTGGCTGCGAAACGAATTTATGTTAAATCGGTGGAGGAAAATTTTGAGAATATTATACTGCAAGAATGGAATTGTTTGCCAAATTCATTTATTTGCATGAAGAAATTTACAATTGCTATTTTAACTATGTTTGGTTCTACTTATTACTGCGAGGCATTTTTCTCGTCAATGAATTTTATAAAATCACCGATGAGAAACAGACTTGCAAATGACATGACTGCGGCTTGTGTAAGGTTGAGATCGACCAGTTATAAACCTGATATTAACCATTTATCCTCTTCGAAACAACAGCAGATTTCGCACTAAAACTATTGTGATTATTAAACTAATTATTAATGTGATTACTTATGTTTTTAAATTTTATTGTATTTAAAAATATAATACAAAAATTAAAGATCTATATTTACATTACTACAGTGGATTTCATTTTTATTGACCCGCAATACGTACATACAAAATAAAAAATTTTGATTTTGACCTATTTTCCTGGGAACTATAAACTATCATGAGAGATTCATACCGCATTTACAGGGTAGATGTGCTAATTTACATCGACTTACCGGCCGAAAATTGTCTATAAAGAAGAAAAAAACATTCCGACAGTTAAAAAGAATATTATCGTCATCAGATACTATCATACTATATGACGAAAAGTTCCCGATCATCCTGACTCGCGACGCCAGTAAATATGGGCTGGGAACTACTATTTTCCATCAGTTACCAGATGGAAGCGAACGTCCAATCGCATATGCATCTAGGATCCTATCGGAAACAGAGAAGAGGTATGCACCGATAGACAGGGAAGCCTTAGCTTTAGTTTTTGGAGTTAACAAATTTCATCAATATCTTTACGGACGAGAGTTCAAGCTGATCA